>PVIC010025538.1:0-25201 GCA_004025085.1 Thryonomys swinderianus
TTTTTGTTTTTTTTTTTTTTTTTTTTTTTTTTGAGACAGGGTCTCGCTTTGCAGTTCAGGCTGGCCCTGAGCTCACTATGTAGCCCAGGCAAGCCTTGAACTCAGCAGTCCTCCTGTCTCTGCCTCCCAAGTGCTGGAATTACAAGCGTGAGCCACCACACCCGGCACTGTGGAATGTGGTGCTGATTGCTGGTTGATTGCTGGTGGGCATGACTCTCCATGCCCAGCATTGTTGTATGTGGTTACCAGGATCGAACTCAGGACCTTGCGCTTGCGAGGCAGGAGCCAGAACCTCTGAGCTAAATCTCCGGCCCTGACTTTTATAGACTAAATACTTAACAACTCTTCTAATACTTCTTGAATACATTTTGACACCTATGTACAACAATACCTTTGAATTTTCCACATAAACTATGACTATGTTCTATAGCATACAGATTTTTTCCAACATTATTGCAGTATAATTGACATATATAACTCCTTAAAATTAATGTATCCAATCTTATTAGCTTGGACATACATGTATACTCATGTTAATATCACTACAATCTAGGTAACACACATATCCACTATATCCAAAAATTTAGTTTTCACTTTTTGTAATAAGAGCATTTCATATGAGATTTACTCTCTTAACAAATTAGTATGTATATTTACCAGTTCTGTCTTCTTTACCATAATGAAATGCTTGAGTCTGGTTTCTTATAGAGAAAAGAAGCTTATTAAATTCACAGTTTAAAGGCTGGAAATGCAGGTAGTGTAATACTGGCTCTGGTAAGGGCCCCCTTAGCTGTATCACCTCATGTCACATAGCAGAAGGATGTGAGAGAGGGAAAAAAATCGAGTCACTAATTAGCTAAGTGAGGGGGAGGCCAGGCTATTCCTTTTGTAAGAACTATCTTATAAGAACTAACTCAGGAGCCTGAAGAACTACCTTAATCCTTACAAGAGAAATGCATCCCATGACATAAGAACCTCACATGAAGCCCTAACCACACACTGCCACACTGAGAACAAACCCCCTATACATGAACTCTTGAATAAGAGGCTCATGCTATATCCAAACAAAGCACTATCTTATTGCTAACTATATATGGCATGCAAATATTTAAACTTCTTGTAGACCCAAGGAACAGCTATCCTAGATACTCCATACTTGGTTCCTGAATTGACTGATGTTTCTTTAGTTTCATTTCTCTATTATAACCAATACACTTCAGGCCTATCTAATTTTAAGTCCTAATACATGAACAAAAGAACCTTATGTGTCTTTACTAGCTATCTTTAAATAAGAATTACAGTGTGACTTCTATTCACATTCTCATGTTGAGTATACATACTAGAGAATAGAAATCATCTTCAAAATTTTTGTATTTAACTTTTGGATGGAGCTGTAATGGCTTCTATTTGAAGAAAACCATTTATTATCAATGTCATTCATCAAATTAGGCCTTCGTCACAACTATTTCTTGAACAAACACATGAAACAAGTACACATCTGTTGTGCCTTGCCATCCTGTGCCTTGATGAGTTCAGGTGAAATTATTTTAGCTTTATAGAACATTTCTAGTTTTCAGAACATTTTAAGGTGTATAAGCTCTTAAATTTTTTCTTGCTTTTTCTACTACTTTAACTTCATCTCTGTTGACTTTCTTATCTCTAACTGAAATTCCAGGAATTGCTACAATAACCAAACAGGTCATGATGAAGACTGGCAGAGTAAATATCTCTTGTTGAGTTTCAGCTCAGTAAAATGCAGCTTTTTAAGTGCCATCATGAAAGATAGTGTGACTCATGGTACACATCTTATTGTCATAGGTGACTAATGCTTCACAGATGTCTGATTGTTTGGTGGTTACAAAGAATGTTCCTCCCATTTCCTGGTTTTAATTCATTTTTTCTCTCTCCCTACCGTAGTTGACCTTGATAAAATTCCCCTTGACTGTGTAACTGTTTTCAGTACCCCAATTACTAAAATGACCTGCTGTCTATCTTTTGCTTTTCCTGTGGTTATTATTGAACTGTCTACTGAAAAATATGAATTTCTTTAGTTGAAAGAGCATTTTTAAAATTTTCTAAAAGAAATAAAGTCCAATCAACCAAGATCTCCTGGGTAATTTATTTGTTGGGGAAATATTGAAAGCACTGGTCTTGACATTAAGTCAAAGATGAATATTACATTGACCCAACTTAGATGGCTTTTGATCTTCTGAGGTGTGTGAAATTTGGACAGTCTATCAGTTGTGTACCTGAATTGAAGAGAACTAATATTTATTAAACATTTGATATCAACATGATGTTTTGTATGTTTTATCTATTTAATTTTATAATCTGGAAGAAAAAAATAATGCATACATTTTATGGATGAAGAATCTGAGAACCAGAAAGGCTTGTTTCCTAAAAATTATAAGGTTGGCAAACCCAAGGAAGAATATAGATGTGTGTGATCCCAATAACTATTTTCTTTGAGCTGTATCCCACTATGTATTATACCTCACTGGTATCCATTATTCCATTTGGACTTTTGTACTAAAAAAGAAAGCCTAATGAGAAGAGAGTGGAGTGCAACAAACAAGGAAAAGACCAGAATAGTGGAGTGGGGTAACAACTATGACTAAAAAGTTACATAAAATTAGATGGAACAGATCCTGCCTTTGTCTTCAGTTTTTAGTTTTTATTTGAACAGTTTACAGTACATAATAATTACGTCCCAGTAGAGAGTTGATGCACGTACATAACACATCTGTTCTTTTTTCATCCCCTTCCTTTCCTCCCCTCTCTCTCCCTCCACTACTTGATTCTCTTGCCATTTGTAAAGTATCTATCTCACTACTTTCTGTTATCTACATTTTATTTTGCTCTTTCTTTGTATTTTGGGTTTTTCACATAAAAGAAATGATGTCCTATTGAAGTTTATGTGTCCGATTTATTTCACTTAAAATTATAGTCTCAAGGTACATGCATTTTCTGATAAATGACAAGTTTATCTTTTTTATGGCAGAGTGGTACATCACTGTGTGTGAATACTACATTTTCTTAATTCATTAATCTGTTGATGAGCACATAGGCCACTTCTAAGATTTAGTTATTATGAACTGTGGTACTGTAAACATGGGTGTGCATATATCACTGTAACATGATATTTTTAACTCTTTCAGTAAGGTACCTAGAAGAGAAACAGCTGGGTCACATAGAATTTCTTACTTTACTCTTTTGAGGGATCTTTGCACTGATTTTTATGCTAGTTTACATTCCCACCAGCAATGGATAGGCAAAACTAATGTAGTCAAATTGGCTACACTTCCAAACTGATATATGGATTTAACAAATTTCCAATCAAAATACAACCCCAGCTACATAGTGAGCTCAAGGCCAGCCTGAACTACAAAGAAGACCCTGTCTCAAAAAAAAAAAAAATACAACCCCAGGCAATTCAGCTATTTGACCCTTGAGAAACAGGCCAAGAAGAAAGTTAAATTCTTTGATAAATGGCACAGGAAAAGTTGACCACCCATATACAGAAGATATATCTCAATATACACTAAACTAAATCAAAATGGATCCAAGATCTAAGTATTAAAACATAAACATTTAATCTGCCAGAAAATAAAGTAGGGAAAAAACTTTAACAACTAGGCATAGGCAAGGATTTTCAGAACAGAATCCAGTGCTTCAAGAAATAGCACCAAGAATCATCAAATGGGATCATATCAAGTTAAACTTCTTCACAGCAGAGGAGATAACCAACAGAGTGAAAAGGGAACAAACAGAATGAGAAAGAGATTTTGCTAGTTTTTTCCTCAAAGGACTGATGTGTCCAGCATATAAATAACTAAAAAGTTAGGCCCCACAAAATAGAAGACCCAATCCAAAATGGCAAGTAAAATTAGTAGGTGCTTCTTGTAAGAAGACATACAAATGGCCAATAAATACATGAAAACGTGTTCAACAGCATTGGTCCGCAGACAAGTACAAATGAAAACAAATGCTGTTTTACACCCGGGACTATCACATAGCAGATCATAAACTACTATAATCTGTGGTATATTATAATAAAATGTGTAGGTTATTAAAGTTGAAACTTCAGTGACCCTTTTAAGTCAGAAAGTTTTGTAGTACCCACTGATTTTATGACAGAGAACCAGGGATTTATTCCAAATATTCTGTACAACTTTTGACTACTTTCTTGGTAAGACATATTTTCTATAAGTAAATATAAAAAAAAACGTTATTTATATTCATGGATTCAAATTAATGTTCTGGAAGCAAAAGAGAATTTCTAAATTGAGCAAAAGCTTTTGGGCTTTGTCTTACATGTGAATTATAGAAAAATCTTGACTGGCAGGGAAAAAATTCTGCTAGCTCTGTGCACTTGAAATATCCTGATTACTGGGACATTGTTTCTTCCTTTGTGTTGTGTGTCTTATGAAATCGTTTAATGTCAGTACACATCTGCTCTACTTTTAGTGCACTAATGGATAACATGTTTCTGCATATGGGCTAAGGGTAGAATCCTTGAGGATATTTGTTCCTTTGTTTTCTTCTGAAAAAACTCAGAGCTGATATTCTAGAAGACTTCTTGGTAGCCATGATATTGGGACTAGTGGAAATTCATTATTCTAATCTTGCTATACAGAACATGACTGTCTTCATATTACTTTTCCATGCAGTATTTCAATCAAGTATAGAATTCTGTGAGAGAAGTAAGAGGATAAGTATCCCAAAATTTTGTGAGAAAAGATTTCCAGACTCCAGAACTAATTTTAAAAGACGACAGAGGAATTAACCAAGGAAAATTGTAAAGGCAATGGGGTGGGAACAGGGCATGTTCTAAAGAGAAAGAAGTCTTATACTTCGTGTTGTGGATGTGTGAGATAATTTGATGTTTGGAGCAACTACAAAAGTTTCAGTAGGACTTCTTCAGTTCCTTTTTTGTAATTTTATTGAGTTATCATTTATATTCAATGAGCTGTTTCCATTCAAAGTATATAATTTTGGAAGTATCTATCCATATATTCTTGAAAAACCAGTGCTATACTCAATATACAGAATTTTTAAAAGTTCTGTTTGTCCATTGGACTCCATCACTCTCTATTTCTAACCTCAGAGCAACAGTCATTTCCTTTTTGACTTTTTTATATTATTGTCTATTTTCTAGAATTTTAGGTCCATGAGCTTATATATATATATTTTTTTCTTTTTTGGTGGAACCATGTTTTCAATTTATGACCTTGCACTTGCAAGGCAGGCAGCTGCACCACTGACCTAAATCTCCAGCTCCAGGATTGTACAACTTTTGGACTTGGCTTTTTTTACTCAGAAAGATTTATGATTTGTTGAGATTTATTATTATTATTTAATATGCAGTGATTCATTTCCTTTTCTTGCTCAGTAGTAATCTGTAGTGTGGCTCTTGCACTTTTTATCTGTCTATTCATGCTTGGATGGACATTCAGGTAGCTCCTATTTTTGAGCAGTTGTGAAGAAATCTGTATGGATGTATATGTGCAATCTTTGTACTTTACATATATTTTCCTTCTTAAGAAAATATTGAAAAGTAGTATGGTAAGTATCTAACATTTTAGGGAACTGCCAAGTTTTTCAAAGTGATTGCACCGTTTTACTTACTCATGGATAATGTACACGTCTTCTAGGTTTTTGAACTTCTCTTTAACATGTGATCATTTTATCATAGTTATCCCTAATAGGATGTGCTGATATACTATCACAATTGTTTTAAAATTAATTTTGTTTTTTGATTAACACAAAATATTGTAACATATTCTGAGTTACAACCACATATTTTGGTTGATCAACTCAGGATGATTAGCATATCTAACACTTTCAACTTTTATCATTTTCTTATGATGAATACATTCAAAATCTTCTCTTCTAAATGCTTTGAGATACACTGTGTATTACTGCTAACTATAGTCGCCCTACTTATCCTTACACCAGACCTTATTCCTCTCACCTAATATTTTAAATTTGTGTTTCTCCAAACCCTAAAAATGTTGGATATCTTTTCAAGTGGTTATTGGCTATTTATACATCTATATATCTTCTTTTATGAACTGTCTAATCAATTATTTTTCCATTTTAACTAGTTGTCTTCTGTTTACTGAAGCATGGTTTTTAATTCATGCACTTGATATCTTATGAAATACCTACCTAGTTCTCAAAGCATCATTCTGTGTTTCCTTCTAGAACTTTTTTCATTTGAGATAGGGTCTCACTATGTAGTTCAGACTGACTTTGAACTCACTGTATATTGTGGTACAGGCTGGCCTTGAGTTCTTGATCCTTCTGCCTCAGTCTTCTAAGTGCTAGAATTACAGGCATGTGGCATGAAGTTCAATATTTCTTCTAGGGGTTTTATAGTTTCACGTTTCTCATTTAGTTCTATCATCCATTTCCTATATATGACTTATACATGTCATATTGAAGAGAGATTCCAAAAAGATGAAGCCTGAGATGTAGCTGTATAATACATATTATAAATTAATATGATTATACAATATTACCTATTGCCTTATCTGTCTTGATACATTATTATATATGAATATGTCTGCAATATACATTCAACATGTATATGCACATACATGTGCATAACACATGCCATATATTCATATTACACACATATACATGTAATTGCATATATATATGTACTAATTTGCATATTGTGTATGTGTACAATATATGAATATATATGTGTAGGTAAGAGCTAAACATTTCTGCCCTCATGAATATCCAAGTGTGCAACTACCATTCATTAAGAAAATTGTACTTCCTCCATTGAATTACCTCGATAAACTTTATAAAATGACAGTTGCAATATATTTTGGTCTGTTTCTGGTCCTTTAATTCTGTTCTGTTGATCCATGATTGTATTATATTGTCATGATTCTTGTGGCTTTGTAATGAAACTTAAAGTTAGGTAACACTTGTCTTGAGATTTGTCTTTGAAATCATTTTGTTTACTTAGGGCATTATGAATTGTTGATTTATACATGTCGTATTGAGGAAAGATTTTAAAAAGATGAAGCCTTAGAGTTAGACAAAAGCCAGATAATATAAGTACTATTAGCCAGGCTACAAAACTTTTATCCTGAAAACAATGGAAAAATATTAAAAGTATTCTGTACAGGGTCATAACATAGATAAGCATTTGGGAAATTATTCTGGGAAACTTGAGGAGAACACATTGAAGGGTCAAATTGTTTTTAATTCACAGAACCTCTGAAAACAAATACTTGGGGTTTTCTTTATGTCAGCAAATTTTCAGATCTCTAGATATTAACTTGGCATCCTCTAATTCAGTTCAGTTTGGACATTAGCTATATGAAGTTAGCAAAGACCCCACAATTTGGGTACTCAGTCCTACAAGATGTCAGTTTTAGATGCTAGTCACAAGACGTTGTCACCTGTACTTCTGGCAGACTGGCCATAAATTTAGGTGATCCAGTAACTCTTTCTCCAGTTTTTATGATTTGTGACAAAAGCTAACATAAGGTATCTACTACTATTATTGGATTAGTATAAAAGATACAAATCAGAAACATGCATAGGACAATGGGGAAGTGTAGAGCTTCCGTCCCCTTTTAACATAGTATATATTCACTAACCCAGGTCTCAGCCTTGTCATGTTTATGGAGGTTCCATTATGTAGGCACAATTTAGTAAATCATTGGATATTGGTGATTGACTCAATCTCTGACACTTTTCCCGGGGTCTAGGGTGAAAAGAAATTGAAAGTTCCAATGCTCAGTCATGTTTTGATATTCCTGACCAGCAACTCCCATCCTAGAGGCATCTAGAAGTGTCATTAGAACAAAATACACTTCTATCAGGAATGAGATTCCAAAGAATTAGGAACTGTGCTCCAGGAACTCAAGATACCTATATTTATACCTATGATAGGGCTAAAAGCTGAAAGACATATAATACCTGACTTGTTTCAATAATCTACTAAGGAAGTGATGACCATATTACTCATCAAATTGAAATTATAATAGTAATAGTGTACAACAGAACTTTCTACATTGGTGCTTGTTGTCACGAACAGAATATTTATGTTTCCTCAGCATTCATTTTCAGAGCCTTCAAGTTCTAGCTCTTATCTTGTCTAACATAGTTGCTATTCCCTAATATTTCTACTGAATTCTTTGAGATTAAGGAGGTGAATTTTAAGTTTTATTGAATTGCATGGTCAGTGACCACTGAATTGGATAGTGCAGAACTACAAGGAATGGGTTTCAAAGATAATGATGAGGAAAATTTGAAAAGATTTAATCAGTGATGGAGGTCAGGTAGGGAATTAGATAAAGAAGGCAGAGAAGCTAAATATGACACCTAAGTTTGTGTATTGTAGTGGCTATGTAACATCCTCATTGCCCAAGCAGCATAAACTTAATGAGGGTGGCACCGTTTTGTCTCAGTCAATATTTATTCCCAGCATCTTGCTGACTACCTGGCATATAGCATACTCTGGGAGGGAGGAAGAACAATTTGATAAACCATTAACTACACTCAACAAGAGAAGGCATTAGTATGATAAGAAAATACAGAAGAAAATCAATAATACCTGATGTTATTGAAAACTTGTTTTGATCAGACATCACTTACCTATTCCTACCTTCCTTGCATCATTTAATCTGCACAACACTCCTCTGAGTTAGGTGTTATCCCCATTTTACAGATACAAAAACCAATAACTAGGAAAGTCAAGGAAACTGAACAATATAACTTCCCTAAGTAGCAGAGTTGAGTTTGGGTCAAGTTCTGGGAGAAATAATCCAGCTCTAAGAGAGACATCTAGATTTCATATGTAGATTTTGGGATCACCGATAAAAAACATCTGAATGGAAGTATTTGCTCAAGAAGAGAAGCCATAGAATAAAAATAGAGGTCTATAGGGAGAAAATTCTTGATAAGAAACAAGAAGTTACTAAGGAAAGTGGTAGGAGGAAGACCAAAGCACAGTTATGTCCCCCAGTTTCAGGGAGAAGTGCTAAGGAAAGAAAAGGAAAGGAGTAGCCTAAATCTTGCAGGCTGAAGAAAAGTTGTCAAGGATATGGACCAAATGCGTTCTATGTCTCACGGACTTAGCAACGAGAACATCATGGTCTATGGCAAAAGTACTTTTCTTGAGTTTGTGTGAACAGAGCCCGATTAGAAAGCATCATGGACCATACAGAAAAGATACAGTGATGATAAACACAATAGAGGAGTACTCAGAGATGCATTATTTATTTTTATTTATTTATTTTTTGAGACAGGGTCTCGCTTTGTAGTTCGGGCTGGCCCTGAGCTCACTCTGTAGCCCAGGCAAGCCTCAAACTCAGCAATCCTCCTGTCTCTGCCTCCCGAGTGCTGGGATTACAGACATGAGCTACCACACCTGGCAGTGTGGTATGTGGTATTGATTGCTGGTGGGCCTGAGTCACCACACCCAGCACTGTATGTGATTAACTGGGATCAAACTCAGGACCTTGCACTTATGAGGCAGGCATGGGAGCCACTGAGCTAAATCTCCGGCCCCAGAGATGCATTATTGAGCCATGAGTTACTTCTTTGTGATGTGATTGATACAGAAATGGAAAATAAACATTTAGGAATTTTTAAAGCAATTTCACATGGTCCTTTGAAAGCTATTGAGGCTAAATGTTTAAACACTTAGAGTTTATGTTTTGTGTGTTCTTTAATTATTGCTGATTTTTCTAATGATTCATTTTTATTATATTTTGCAAAATATCTGTCCTCACTGGACTACACACACACACACACACACACACACACACACATATATTTTACATTAATTTCTATTTGGTACATTTTACAAACAGCTCACAATCACACTCAACATTGGGGAATTTGTACCAGTACATGACATGAGTTAATTCACATTTTTACCCATATCCCAACCTACCCCACAACCCCCCACCCACTATATTTTAAGGGCCTTTCTTGTGGCCTAGAGGAGAAATCACAAAGTGAGATGCAGAAAATGATTTCTAGTGGTATAAGAATATGATATTAGAAGTTCTGTATCAAGGAGGGGAGGGAGAGGGGTGAGGGAAATTAAATCTGTATTATTTAATAAAAAACACAACATTAGTATGCACACTTGATCTGTATGGCCAATGACTACATCAGGAGCAGAAAGTCTAAGGAAACAGTAGTTGCTCTGTTAAGAAGAAGAATTGCAATTGTGTCATTGGTAGGTTTTCCAAATTCAGCATTTCTTTTTTTTTTCCTTTGGCTTTTGAGGCAGTTTTACTATGTAGTCTAGCTGGCCTTCAACTTATTGTTCTGCTTCAGTCTGCAGAGTCCTGGGAAAACAGGTGTGTAACACAATACCCCATTAGGATGCAGCAAGTTTCAAACTATTCCAATTCTCATGGGCCTTGTTAAATAGACTTCTGCATTATTTTTACCAAGGTATTTCTGTTTGTGTCTTTGCATGATTTTTTAGTGCTGGGAATCAAACTGAGGTCTTATCCATGCTAGGCAAATGTTCTATATCTCCTTACCTGTTTTACCTATTTTAACTTACCCTCATAAGAATATTAAGTAAGTAAAAATATTCTTCAAAAGACACTTGAAATTTGCATTTTCCCACAGACAGTTCCAAAGATACTTATAAAAATATAAAAGTAAACAACAGGAAACAGTCAGGGTGATATTTTTCAACAGCTAGTACAATCTCATTGTCATATTACAAGGTGAATGCAGTAAAGCAGTAGTTCAGTCTGACCAAGACAGCCAAAAAACTCACATTATCACTAAGTTTCTTGGATATAAAGATGTGTAGTTGAAATATTGTTTCTCGATGTATATTATGTAATGGGATAACGGTCAGTGATATTATTTAAAATGGCCATAGGTAAATGGCAAGACATTAAAAAAGAACTCTAAAGGTCAAGATATTCAAGACAAATTCCTGTAGTTTTTCAGATTTTAAATTATTTTATTTGTACATGTTTGCAGCATGTATTGTTCATGTCCCTTTTATGAAATCAGTTCTGTACATAACACATCTTAATTTTCTTTTTTACTCCCTTCCCTTCTGCTCACCCCAACTCTTGAACCCCTTCCCATGTATAAAATATCTATCTCTCTACTTTCTATTATTTATCTTTCATAGTGCTTTGCTCTCTATATTTTGGATTTCTCGTATAAGAAAAACCTTGTGATATTTAAGCTTGTGTATCTGATTTCTTTTACTTAACATCATGGCCTCAGGGTGAATCCATTTTACAACAAATGCCTCAAACTTCTCTCTTCATGGCAGAGCAGCACTCCATTGTGTGTAAATACATTATCTTTATCTATTCATCTGTTTATGGACATAGAAGCCACTCCCAATATTTGGCTACTATGACTTGTACTGCTATAAACATGAGCATACATATACTGCTATAATATGATGTCTTTAACTCTTTGAGGAAAATAATTTGAAGGGGAATACCTGGGTCAAATAGTGCCTTAAATAATTTCAGTAAATTCACTGAAATTTATTCAGAAACTTATTTTGATATTTATTGCAAGTAAAAGATAAAACTACAAATTATTAGGTAAATACTAATTCTTCCTGCCACTGTAAAAACTGGTTAAGATACCACAATGGGTGAAAATACATTATATACTCAGTAAGTATTATCTTAAGAGACTTATGAAACATGGCTGCAGATTAGAAGCATATCAAAATCAGGAGCAGTTTTAGCATCCAAACACATTTGTACTAATAATGCATCATCAGAAAGGTCACCAAAATTGTTACAAAACACTCCAAAAGCCTGTTCTACTACTAAAGGAATAATTAAATATAAACTATTAAAATCAATTTTATCAGAATTAGAATATGTTTTCAAATTCACAACATATTTCCGGGCATGGTGGCTCATGCCTGTAATCCCAGCACTCGGGAGGCAGAGACAGGAGGATTGCTGAGTTCGAGGCTTGCCTGGGCTACATAGTGAGCTCAGAGCCAGCCTTAACTACAAAGTGAGATCCTGTCTCAAAAAAAAAAATTCACAACATATTGAGAAGAATTTAATGAAGAAGGAAGCTGCCAAAGTTTGATAAGAGAACTGGTGATTCAATATATCATCCACTACTCCCCAAGATTAGTGGTGGCCATGGAAACAGTAACACATATAGTTGAGGTACATTAGGAGCAGAAGGTGCAAGATAGCATTATTGTGATCAAATTGTGACTGTGATCAAAGACCAATTTATCAAACACTTAAGTGCAAGGACATTGTACTCAGTGAAGTAAGCCAGATAGATCAAGGAAAATACTACATAACTAACTTATATGTAGAATCTAAAAGCATCAGATACATAGAAATACAGAGTAGAACAGTAGTTATAAATTACATGATTTTATTTTTATGAAATATTCACAGTATTCAAAAAGTATGAAGACAGACAATTAATGGATGTCAGGGGAATATAAATGCT
Organism: Thryonomys swinderianus; assembly: GCA_004025085.1. Classification (NCBI taxonomy): domain Eukaryota; kingdom Metazoa; phylum Chordata; class Mammalia; order Rodentia; family Thryonomyidae; genus Thryonomys; species Thryonomys swinderianus. The sequence goes on from PVIC010025538.1 coordinate 12,466, forward strand.
TAGGTAAAGAGTTTCCTCTTGTCATGATGCAAAGGTCCTAGACTTAGATGGTGATGATGATGATTGTGCAATATTTTGAATGTAGTAGAGGTCACAGCATTGTATACTTTAAAATGACAATTTTTATATTGAGTCATTTTACAACTGTAATTATTTTTTAAACAGTGAGAAAGAATGATGAAGCGGACACAGTAAAGAATTAATATTTGGGGGACCAGGTGGAATGTTAAGATGTGTCTTTGCCATCATAAAGCTCAGATTCTTCTAGGCAAGTGAGACCAGTAAGCAGGCAAGAACAGTGATTTAAATCTTGTCATAAAACAGGAAACAAAGAAAAAATGTCTGCTTAGAGAAGTTAGTGAAGATTATAGGAGGAAAACATTTTATTTATTCTTAGAAGATGAGGAAAACATTTTATAGACCTCAGAGAAAAATAACGAGGCCTGGGAGTAGGGAAGAAAAGAGCGAAGTAGGAATTAGGACATTATAGGCAAAAATAAATTGGAGATAGAAAATCGGTGATTGTGGGAGGACATAGATTGTCCAGGAAATGGATGAAAAGTACTTTGTACTCTTAATTTCCAGGGCAGAAAGAACTAAACAATAGAGCAATACTGTCATGCCACCTTAAAGATGTGAGGGACTCTCACCCACTTGTTGATTCACATGTGCAGACCAGTGACACTCCCCCCATCCACAAGAGAGTGTAGAAAGATTTGTTACTTTTTTGGAAGACCAAGATGCCTCCCATGGAGGTCTGGGAATGGTTTCATGTATTTATGACAGTTGCTGGGTGAGGCCAGTGTGGAGATTCCTATACACAGGAAGGAGTTTGTACATCTTCAATACCACTGACGCCAAAGGAAGGAGCAAGCAGACCTTCTTATTAACTCTAACTCCACCACTGAGGAAAGATGATGAGGGAGGAGTGAAGCTTAAAATCTATCAGCAGTCAAATGTAATCAATGGAGTATGACTTTTTTTCAGTCCTAGGGGTTGATCTGAAGGCCTTTGCACTGAGATACATCCCCAGCAATTTATTTTTTGAGACAGGTCTCGCTAAGTGACTAAATTGCCGAGACTGGAATTGATTTTTCAGTCCTCTTGCCTCACACTCCCAGAGAACTGAGATTACTGGAGTGTCCCACCATATCCAACCAAATTAGATATTTATTTTTCTTTTCTTTTTTTTTCTGGTATCAAGGATTGAACTTATGATTTTGTGCTTGCCAGGTAGGGACAGTGCCACTGAGCTAAATTCCCTGCCTGGTTAAATTAGATATTTTTGGAACATCTTTTTCAGACCACTGTTTTGATAATGTGAACTAGTCTGTTGCAAGACTGTGTTATCACTAATTCAAAGTGTCTCTTTGTCTGAGGACTGGACTTCCTGGTTTCTTCCTTGGCCTGGGCCTTAGAGAACGGCAAGTGGGATTGCTTGAAGTTATTTTTCCCTACTGTTTGAAAATTCCACTTCTCCTTCAAGGTTTTAGTTTTTGTAATTAAAGCCTTTGTCAATAAAAAGTCAGAATTATCTAGGACACAAAAAGTTCACTGAAAAGTCTTAAAAATAGTATTAATATATTTGAATAAAGAAACTAATTTCATAGAAGAGGTCGAGAGAAGGTGGAAGAAATTCTTTGTAGAGTGTTGCTTCATTCTTGAGCTTCATTCTATTCACTGCAAAATGCTATTGGGGTTGAGATGTGATTAACTCTCTGTGATTTTGATATATTTTTTGTATTACAGGAGAAATGCCCCAAAGAGTTTATATTTTCTGACTCTGGAGGTTCTTAGACATGACCTTATTAACTTTTCTTTCTCTCACTTTTAGACCAAGTGTCTGTAGAAAGTGAATCTTATTCTGCAAGTTCATTTTTCATGAAATGCTATTTTCCTATGTAGTGATGGCTACTTTTAAAAGTCCTGCTATTTTCTTGCCACTTTGAATAGTGGGACTAGTTTTTCTCTACAATGCAATAAATGATTTGCTACATCTTACTGCTTACAGAATTAAGCTTCATTTAAATCTTTTTAGGTCGTATTCTTCCAATGTGACATATTTATGATAATCACTTCTGGAAATTGCAGTATAAAGTATTTTTCAGACCACTAAGTTATTTATCATAGAAGTATTTCAAAGCATTAAGTCCCAAGGGCAGCTTCAATTACAAGAGAAGAAATACTCTGAGTTCCCTATGCATCACTAAGAGCACTGGGTTTTAGTGATTCCACAATTAATTAGTGTGCATCAGTTTTCTATTGACACAATAATGTTGTGTAATAAACTACCAAATTTTAATAAATCAAAAGGTAATCAGATTTTCACTTCTAGCTTAGCATTGTGATTGCTTTGTAATCAACTCCCTCCTCCACACTGTGGGTGGGTAGGGACAGGGGTAAAAATGAGAATTAACTTGTATCATATACTGGTACAAATTTCCCAATGTTGAGTGTGATAGTGAGCTGTATATAAAATGTAGCAATAAAGAATTCAATTAAAAAATATTTTTTAACCATTTAAAGTCTCTGGAAATGGCCCCAAAGGCTAACAACAAATGAAGAAATACTCAAGTATATCTGTTAAATCTTGGTGAGAGCAGTTAGAGTCTATAGTAGTGGTGGCCAAACTATGGGACGGATACCACAGCATGCTGTTTGGATCATTGAAAGTTCTATTACCATATTTTTCTTTTAATGTAAAAGTTGTATTTTCTAAATTCAAACCTTGCTATTCAAGTTTAATTGGTAAATAAGGCTTATGATAAATAAGTGTGTTGGGAAATGGAGTCTGGGCAATCAGTCTCTAAAAGGTTTGCCATCACCAGTGTCTATAGTATTTTACCTGAGACTCTGTCCATCTTTTCCACCTTCCAGATCAGCAAAAATGGAAATCCTTCCCAGGAATTCTCCAGTAAAAACACAGAAATCATTTTTTCTTTCCAGCTCCCATTAGGGCTACTGCAAGGGGCTCTTCAGGTTACCAGTGTTTTTTCCCCTACCTCCAAGCCACCTATTGCTGAGGCTAATTACTGAGCAAATGTCACCAAACAACTGGAGATTATTCTTTCTCCTAGTTTCCACTCATGGAATAGAAGCTCTATTCTGAGTATGGCATAATTGAGTATATTGGGTCCTGGTCATAATTACATGGATCATTATTCAAATGTGACTCATTCTTAGAGATCAAGCTGAGAAGACCTGAAGCTACTCTCTCCTTTTGTAAGTGTTCAGCTCATAAAGCAGAAGTATCACTGAGAATATTATGGCTTTATTCCCTGCTTTATCTTAAAAGTGGTGCAAGGAGGGTCCAGAGTTTAACTCAGTGGTTCCAACTCCTGTCTCACAAGCACAAGGTCCTGAGTTTGATCCCCGGTAACCACATACAATGTTGGGTGTGGTGACTCATGCCCACCAACAATCAATACCACATATCACAGTTCCGGGCATGGTGGCTCACGCCTGTAATCCCAGCACTCAGGAGGCAGAGACAGGAGGGTTGCTGAGTTCAAGGTTTGCCTGGGCTACATAGTGAGCTCAGGGCCAGCCTGAACTACAAACTAAGACCCTTTCTCAAGAAAAAAAAAAAAGTGATGCATGGATTTTTATCTAGAGGAACATAAAAAGGAGCACTTAATTTCTTCCCAAAGGATCTGACTTCATTTGTTACAATGTGTGGAGAAATTTAAACATGATATTATCAAAGGGCTATTATCTAGACTATATAAAGAGCTTAAAAAATCAGCCCCCCTAATTTAAAGACCCACTTCAAAAATGAGCATTTGAAATGATCTAAAACTTTTCAGAGGAAGTAAAACAGTCCTGAAACATGAAGTGTTCAGCATTGCTGGTTATTCAAGAGATGCAGATGAAAACAACACTGAGAATTCATCTCACTTCACAAATAATGGCTGCTACCATGAAATCAACCAACAAATGCTGGCGGGGGTGTGGGGAGAAAGGAACTCTTCTCAATTGATGGAAATGTAGACTGGTACAACCCCTATGGAAATCAGTGTGGAGATTCCCAAAAAAACTAGGATCAGAGGTCCCATTTGACCCTGCTATTTCCATGCTAGGTATATTACACAAATGAATTAAAAGGTTCATATCATAGTGACATATATGCACCCATATTTATAGCAGTTCAGTTTGTGATAGTTAAATCTTGGAAACAATCCAAATGCCATGAACTGGTGACTAGATAAAGGAGATATGGTTTTTAAAAATAAAATGGAATATTACTCAGCCATAAAGAATGATAGATTTGATCCATTTATATGCAAATGGACATATATTGAGGACATATTCATAAGTGAAATAAGTCATAGATATGTGAGTACCATATTTTTTTTCCTAGTGTGAAGAACTGAAGGTATAAATGAGTTCTAAAATGTATGATAGGTTTTGTGAAATAGTAAGAAAATATTCAAAAGGAAAAGGTTTGGGCCGGGCGTGGTGGCTCACGCCTGTCATTCCAGCACTCGGGAGGCAGAGACAGGAGGATTGCTGAGTTCGAGGCTTGCCTGGGCTACATAGTGAGCTCAGGGCCAGCCTGAACTACAAAACAAGACACTGTCTCAAAAAAAAAAAAAAAAAAAAAAAAAAAAAAAAAAAAAAAAAAAAAAAAAAAGAAGAAAAAGAAAAAGACAAGGTTTTGTAGGGGTATGTAAAAAAGCAAAAGAAAAACATGATGCTTAAAAAATGGAAACAAAGCTTATGTATGTAAGGGTTGGGGAGTTGTAGGGGGCAAGGAAGTGGGAAAAATGAGAATTAAGTCATGTCATATACTTTACAAATTCTCAATGTTGATTGTGATCATAACATATATATGGAATTTATCAATGCAATTAATAAAAAAAAACAAAGACGTAAGTTTCATGACTTGTTTTGGCAATTGATTCCTCTATATGACACATGAAGCATAAGCATAAAATGAAAAAATAGATTGGGTTTTAAAATTTTGTGCTTCGAAAGACACTGAAAAGTGTAAAGACAAGGTACACAGTAGGAAAATATAAACAGAGCTCTCACAAATCACTAATAAAGAGAAACTAAGTCAAACATCAGCAGAGGATTTAAATAGACCTTTCTTTCTCTTTCTGTTCTTTTAATTTTCTTGTATTGGTGCTAGGGATTGAACTTAAAACCTTGCACATGCTAAGCTCTTATTCTTCTGCAGGGCTAAAGCCTCCTGCCCTGACTGGACCTTTCTCCAAATAAGGCATACAAATAAATAACAGACCATGGAAAATATGCTCAGCATCATTTGTAGTGAGAGAAGTGCAAATCAAAATCACAGTGAGATAAAACTTCACACCTACCATGATGGCATTGATATAATAATAAAACTGAAAGTAAGTGTTAGTGATGATGAAGAAAAGTCAGAATTCTCATATAAGGCTGGAGGGAATGTAAAATTGTACAGTCACTTTGAATAATATTTCAACAGTTCTTCAAATGTTTAAATAGTGTTTACTGTATGACCCAGCATTTTTCTTAGTTCTATACTCAAGAGAAATGAAAACATGTCCACACAAGAAAATATATATGAACACTTATAAAAACATTATTTATAGTAGCTAAGAGGGAGAAATTATGCATAAATCCCTCAACCAATGAAAAACTAAACAAATGTGGTACATGCAGATAATGGAATATTATTCAGCCATAAAAAGGAATGGGGTACTGATATTCTACAGCATGGATGAACCTTGAAAACACAATGTTGAGTGAACAAAGCCAATAAAAAAGTACATTATGTGATTTTATTCATATGAAACATCTAAAATACACAAACCAATTGAAACCCAAAGGTGTGAGTTATGGGGCTGTGGGAATAGCAGAGGTCATGGCAAATGGGTACAAGGCTTATTTTTGAGGGCCTGGAAAACAGAGTAGACAACATGATCTTTTACACATTCTATTCTGGAGCTCTGACACTCTCCTCCTCCTGCTTTTAAACATCAGGACACCAGGCTCTCCAGTCTTGGGACTTCAGAAATTTGTACAGCAAATTCCCAGGCTCTCAGACCTTCGACCTCAGACTAAGAGTTACACCGTCAATGTTCTAAGCTCTGAGGTTTTTGGACTTGGACTGAGCATGATACCAGCATTCTAGAGTTTTTAGTTTGTAAATGGCATGCTGTATGTCATGGAACTTCTAACCACTCATATATATATATATATATATATATATATATATATATATATATATATATATATATATTCTACCTATCTATATATTCATATATAGGTAGATAGATATTTGATATATCTAGTTGATGTAAATATATATATATGTGTGTGTGTGTGTGTGTGTGTGTGTGTGTGTGTGTCTATTTGTCTCTGCAGGCCCCTAAACCCTTACTAATACTTAATAATCTAGCAAACTAGATTGTACTATTGACATTCAAAACTACTAGGTTTTTCAAGTGATGGTATAAAAACCCAAAGTCTCATGAGGACTAGGCCCATTACTGCCTCAACATCACTTCCCCGTCTTACAACCTTAGATGAGTAATAAGGTAGCTTAATTTTAAGTGATGAAGATGTTTTCAGGGAAGAACAGCAAAGTCACATTTCAATAGTGGTGATACACAGAGTAGCTGCAGAGATTAAGGTAATATACTTATTTTAATGGCCACTTCTGCAAAGAGTCTACCAGACAGTATTAAACCTTATATTTTGTACTTGTTCCCTCTTAGAATGTATTTCTATTTTATCATTATTTAATAAAATTATATAAATTATATTTGTGTTCCTACAGATTTAAGGGATGTATGTAACTGCCAAGAAGTCTATTAAAGACCAAATTCTTCATTACTTGCACGTGGCCATCTAAAATCATCATCTTTTCTTGTTCTCAAGTTTGGCCAAACTTACTGGCTCTCATTTAAAATACCTCAAGTAGTTTTCCAGTTTAGGGATTGACCATGCTATCTTCCTGGAATATTCTCTTACCACTTCTCTGATCCCATTCCCTATGTTGCCAGTTTTCAAGTTTAGTGTCATTTTCTTGAGGATATTCCTTGATTACTCCACATCTGACAATGTTTGGTGATACTTTCTGGCATCACAACTGAAGAAACTTTTTATTATCCAATGGACAGAGGCTAAGAGTATTAGCATCCTACTGTGTGACAGTCTTTCTGTCCAACATTATTGAGGTTGATAAACTCTGCTTTAGATTATGCACAACAATTTGGCAATACACATTTGTTTGGATATTTGTGTGTATCTGAAGGAAAAGACTACAGTACAAGAAATGTAGCTCTATGAGCTGGGAAGAAACAAAGGAAGAGCCTCCTCTAAAAGAGCATAGTACTGTCAGCATATTGTTTTCAGCCTTGTGAAACTAATTTTAGACTTCTAACTTCTCTAATTGTAAGAGTCTGAATATGTGTTTTCTTAAAACACCATTTTTATGGTAATTCCTTAGAGCAGCCATAGGAATCAAATATAACTTTGGGTATCTATCAATAGGTTGCTGCTATAGCAAATATCTAAAAATGTGGAAGTGCTTATAGAAATAAGTAATGGCTGAGGTCAGTAGAGAAAGCCTGTATTGTCTTAGACAATACCTAAGCTATGCTAAACAGACTATTAATAGAAATTTAAACATAAAATGTATTGCTGATGAAGGCTTAGAAGAAAATTTGGAGCATAATTTTGGAAAATAGGAAAGCAGGAGGATGTCTTGCCTGTAATAGCGGCCTACCCATAGGTAGTTGTGAAGAGAAGTCTTAGCTATAGTTATATGAAAAATAATAAGCCAGGGCCAGAGATTTAGCTCAGTGGTTCTGGTACCTGCCTTGCAAGTGCAAGGTCCTGAGTTTGATCCCCGGTAACCACATACAATGCTGGGCATGGTGACTCACACCCACCACCAATCAATACCACATACCACAGTGCCAGGCCAGGCGTGGTGGCTCTCACCTGTAATCCCAGCACTTGGGAGGCAGAGACAGGAGGATTGCTGAGTTCAAGGCTTTCCTGGGCTACATAGTGAGCTCAAGGCCAGCCTGAACTGCAAAGTGAGACCCTGTCTCAAAAAAAAAAAAAAAAAGCCAAAACATGTATATTTAGTTGATAAGCTTTCCAAGCAAACTGTTAATGAGAAGATCTGTTTTTCTTTGTCTAGAATAAAAAGGTAGAAAAAAGACATAAATTGAGAGGATAGCTATTAAGTGAAAAGTAACCAGGATTTGATGATATGAGGAAGTCCCAATCTGTCTGTATTCTTAAAAGAAAAGCAAAATTTGAATGTTCTCTGTTAGTTCTCTGCCAGTTTTCAAGTTCTCTCTGTTAGGAGAACATTCTCTGGAAATAAAATCAAGGGTGATATCCTTGTCCTAGTGCCAATGAGGTAATCTATAATCAAATTAATCAATTACAGAGGAGGATTTGAAGATATACAAAGTGTGCTTTGCAGTAGAAATAAGAAATAGAGATGAGATTTTCCATTAGGGATCTCTAACATGAGTTTCCATGACTTACATGGAAGACATATGGGAGAGATAGAGAATGAGTAAAGAAAGGCTGTGAGCTTCTCAAAAGCTAACAAAGAGAAGGGACTGATCTGACTGTTCAGCTCTAAACATGTACAGCCATTCAAAATAAAGGAAAGAAGATGAAATGCAGACAGATTCTAGGGTTCAGGTGGCAGATCCTTGGTCCTGAGTGAAGTCACAGGATCAGTGAAATGAGAGGCAAAAAGTCTCACACCATGTAAGATTATTGCCAAACCTCAAAACCTAATGGAATTTTGCATGGTTGAGTTCTGAAATTGTGTAGATTGGAGTCTTATTTCTTGCTTCCAGTTTCTTTCTTCTGGAATGGAAAAGTTACTGACTTTAAATGTATCAAAACACAATAAAAAAGACAAAATACAAGAGTAATGTAGAGGAAAGTTAAAATGGCAAAGAAGAAGCAACATCTTTTAGTGCACTATCACCTAGGGAGACAAAAATGACATACCTGGGCTTGAACTGAGCATAAGGTGCATTTTCTGTCTAAAATGTTTACTAGCTTCTGACAGGAGAGTTCACTGAGTATATGACTCTTCCTTCCAAATTGGTTAAATAAATGTTTTCAAACAAGTGGAAATAATGACACTCATGCAGATATAAAATCAAAATGAGCTAAAAGAAAAAGATATTTCAACCTGTTTAAATGAGGTTCCAAAAAAGCAGACACAAGAATATAACCAGGCGTATGTCAATATGTGAATTCAGGCATCACTGGCTGTAATACAGTGTGAGGAAGAGAATAGCCAAATCTCTACTGGAAAATACATATTAGAAGTTTATCACTGGCCTCCAACTAACAAATGTTCTTAAAAGACTGTCAAGAGAATACAAAGCTAAAATCAGATAACCTGGTAAGAAAGGGTAAAGTTATCCACTGATATACATTTCTCCAAGATAAAGTTGAATACAGTGTTAGAGTTCCCTCAGAGTCATGGTCCAGTGATCAGGCAGCTAGCTTTGTATGCCAGTCACTGAAAAGCTGAGTCATAGCAAAGTTAAGGTACATAAATAATATCTCAATGTCAAGGATGTCATAAAACAGCTACTAACCAACAAGGGGTAGGAGTTGGAGTACAATTGGCAGGTGTGACTACTAATGACTTCAGAAACCTGCTACATCTGGTGAATGAGGTAGACCTGACCAAAGAGTGAACTAGCAACCAACATGTCTGAAGAAAGTTTCAAGAGAGTTCTTATAAACAACCAACAAGAAAACCCTGCTTCGAGATCAGAGTAGCAGTTACCTGTAAGCTACATGTATTGCCTTTTGTAAAACAAACAACACACAACATGTTTAGTTCACCAACAACAGATTTCCTTCTTGAGATCCTTCACTATCTTACAAACTACACCTTGGAGTGGTAGGCTCCGAAGCCTACAACACAGATGCGCACTGACGCACAAGATACAGAGAGTAGACAACAGCTGTGAACATCCTATCATCCAGGATGTGTCCTTTTTCTGGTTAGATGAAATGCCTGGACCCAGGAAGAATTGCTAAAGACTGGATCAAAGAGAATACTGGGGGAGCTTCAGAGCTTTAGCCAGAGCCATACTGTTTCATGGAAGAGGAGGTCCCACTGTTGTCACTAAGAAATGTTATTAAATGGTATAAATCTGTGACAATGGATTTGACTTTATTTGAGGCACTGTGAGTTGGAAGTGTCTGAGGGGCATCCAAGAACTTTGACATACAGAGGGTTGGGGGCAGTAGGGGCAGAAGGCATAAGCAATGGTCAGTGTAAGGCTTTTAAATCAGTAATTACAAAGAGGTAGTTTCAGTGAGAGTGGTGTGGGAAGTGGCCTCAGGGGGAGATCTGCTTAGGATAGTGAGTGCAAAAAATATACTTAGGGTCTCCAGTTGAAGAAGGCCCTGAGAGGCCAAGACATTCACCAAGGGGCTGGAAGAGGATAGCCAAATCTCTACTAGAAAATACATATAAGTTTATCAGTGGCCTTCAGCTAGCAAATGTTAGATTCTCAGCTTGTTATTACTACCTGATAAGGAGCTGAAAACCATCCTTAGGTGGGGAAGGAATTATTCATGGTTGAGAATGACTGAAATCAGAAGATGACAGCAAAAAATACAGGGGTTGCCAGGCGTGGCGGCTCATGCCTGTAATCCCAGCACTTGGGAGGCAGAGACAGGAGGATTTCTGAGTTCGAGGCTTGCCTGAGCTACATAGTGAGCTCAGGGCCAACCTGAACTACAAAGCGAGACCCTGTCTCAAAAAAAAAAAAAAAAATACAGGGCTGAGAGTATGGCACTGTTGGCAAGAACTGAATGGTAGTACTACTCTGCCATAAAGAGAGATGAGCTTCAGGCATTTCTACCTAAATGAATACAATTTAAGTCCACACTTTTCAGTGAAATAAACTGGACACACATGTTTAAATGTTGCATTGTTTCTCTGGTGTGAGAAACTAAAAATGTAAATAAGAACCAGAATGTATCATAGATATTAGGAAATGGAAAGAAAATGTTCAAATGAAAAAGAGAATGAGGGATGGGGAGAAAGAAAAGAGGGGACAAGAAAGAAGAGAAAAGAAAGAAAATGGAAACAAAGCTTTTCTAAATAAGGAGGAATGGAGGTGTTGAGGGAAGGGGAGGGGAATGGGGAAAAAAAAGAAGCAAGATATATCATGTACAGGTATAAATTCTCTATGATGAATGTTGTTATGTATATAAAAATAGGTCAATAGGGCCAAGGATGTATCTCCATGGTTCTGCAGCTGCCTGGCAAGTGCACAGTCCTGAGTTCAATCCCCAAAAACCACAAAAAAATAAAAAAAGAAGTAAAATAGATAAAATATGCCAATCGAATTTTTTAAAACTTAAAAAGATTTTAATGGGACAGAGAATTGACATTAAAACTGAGCAGTGATCATGAAATAAGAAAGAAAAATCCAAAACCAGAATTATGTTCCTTTCACTTTTTGTTTTTTATCTGTACAGTGCCTTGTTCTAAAAGATGAGTTACCTGTGAAGAACTTGCTTGAGTAATGAATAAAGCTTTCTGTCCTCTGTTGTGGACACTGATAAATTCCAATCATAAATTAAATCATCTAAGGCAAGCAATGCAAGCAGTACTTGGTGACTATGAATTATGAAATAAGTGTATTTATAACTGTAGTTTCTTTTTCTTTTTCTTCTTTCTTTCTCTCTCTCTGTCTTTCTGTCTCTCTCTCTTTCTCTCTCTCTGTCTCTGTCTCTCTCTCTCTCTTTTTAGTTTTTGACACAAAGTTTCACTTTGTAGTTCAGGCTGGTCCTGAACACACTATGTATCTCAGACTGGCCTCAAATTATTAGCAATCCTCCTGCCTCTGCCTCCTGAGTGCTGGGATTACAGAGTGAGCCACTATGCCCAGCACTGTGGTATGTGGTGCCAGAGATCGAACACATGACCTTGAGCCTGCCAGCCAGATGCTGGAACCCTGAGCTAAATCCCCCAGCCTATAACTGTATTTTCTTTAAAAGACAAGGATCAATTTCATATTTCAAAATCATATTTATTGGCCAGATATTTTAAATAACAATGAAGAAACACCAGTGCCTAATCATGTCCTTTGAGAGAATTTAAAGAGCATGTGTAATTCTGTCCAAAATGATGAACTCATAGTACATGTATTTTCTGCAGACAGGGTGCTGTACAGAACAAATAAAGTTCACATCAAGGGTTGCAGGAATTTCCTTTTGCCCCCGAGAGCCCACATTTGAGGAGTTCACTGTCCTTTGGTTCCGCCCTCTGTTGCCTGTTGTCCTTTCATACAGGGCTGCTCACTGACCAGCCACTCGGCTTGCCCAGCAGAGCCAGAGGACCCAACTTTCAGGCTCCAGTGCTCCCCTGTATGCCCACGTGATCTTGGTCATTCGTCTGCTCCCTCTAAGCACTAACCAGTTCTCCCTCAAGTGCACAATGACGGATGAGTCCTTCCATCTGGGAGTTTTCCAACATCTAAGTCCACGTGTACCTGTACTCCTGCCACCTCTCCCATCGGTGGCATCCAGCAACCTTTCATAACAAACTGTATCTGTCCCCTCCACTAACTGATGTGCTCAGACATGCTTACCCACAGTGCAGTGGGACATGGCACCCAGGAAATTGCTGGATTCTGGACCACTGGCTGTGACATCACCACATGTCGCCTCTTGGGGAGAATAAGTAGCGTCCCACGCAGAGGAGGAAAGCAAGAGGGGATGGCTG
>PVIC010025539.1:0-25247 GCA_004025085.1 Thryonomys swinderianus
CCATTTGCACCTAAATGGATCGATCTTGTCATTCTTTATGGCAGAGTAATACTCCATTTTGTAAAAAAAACCACATCTTCTTTATCCACTCTCCAGTTGATGGACATTTGGGTTGTTTCCAAGATTGAGCTATCACGAACTGAGCTGCTATGAACAAGGGTGTACATCTGTCTTTCCAATGTGAGTTTTTAAATTCTTTATTGGTACATTTTATGGACAGTTCACAGTCACACTCAACACTGGGAAAATTGTACCAGTATATGACACGAATTAATTATCATTTTTAACCATATCCCTACCCACTCCACAGCCCCCACCCTCTACATACATGTGGTTGGGCAGTTATTTTTAATGCCGTGATATTTCCTGCATGCTTCGTATATGTCAGGTTCAGAGATACATAATTCAGTATCTTCAAGAGGAAAAGAACAGGATGAATAAGAATTGGCCTGCAGATGTCTGACAAGCACAAGGTTCTGTGTTCAATCCCTGGTACTGGGGTATAAAAGAAAAGATTTGTTAGAGGTAATTGGCTTATGTGATTGTGAAGGCTGAGTATAGATCCATACTCAGAGAAGTAATTAATTTAGTTCTAGTGGAAGGATGAGGTCTTTAGAACCAGGAAAGTCAATGGTGTATGTTCCATCTGGGGCTGCGTCCCTGGCTAGACTCTCCCAGCTCAAAGGTAACCATGAGGCACGGAGGGGAACCCTTTCTTATTGACACTGCTATTTTCTTCAGGCCTTTAACACAGGGGACAAGGCCCACCCACACTAGAAAGATACTTACTTTGTTCAGTGTACTAGTTTAAACCGAATGTGGATAATCTCTTCTGGGAGCACACTCAGATATACCCCAAAACAATGCTTAACCAGATATGTGGTCACTTCATGGTATAGTCAACTTAACACAAAACTGGGTCATCACAGATATTATCATTGTGAAAACCTCCCTCTCTAGGACAACCATGTACCCTAATGTATATCAGCTCCCACTGCCTTGGTGTTACTATGACTCTCCCCTTCAAAGTCAACGTGTTCTAGTTTGTATACTAAGTCACTGGGTCAATCCAATTCTAATCCATGCTATCTTTACTATGAATTTCTTAAAAAAAAGATTGAGTTTATTGGTACATTCGAAGTATACATTATGATCACATTCATCACTGAGAATTTGTACCTGTCCATGGTACATCTTTATTCTCATTTTTTCCATTCCCTTCTCCTCTCTTCAGCCCCTCAATTCACTATATACATAAATTTTTACATCTTTGTCCTTTTTGCCTTCAAATATTTTCTTTCCCTTCTTTGCTCCCCCCTAGATCTCCTTGACTTTTGAAGATTTTCTACTTATTTCACAATGCCTACTATACACTTTGGGCCTCATTTACACTTTTAGTCACTCACACTAAAAAATTGATATGGTATTTACACATTTGTGTCCTAGTTATTTCACTTGAGTGTGGCCTCAAGCTGCATTTATTTAGCCTACAATGGCTCCGATTTATCATTCTTTAGGGCTAAGTACTATTCCATTTTATAAAAACTTCTTTAGCCAGTCACCAGTTGATTGGCATTTGGACAGTTCCCAAGATTTAACTATTACAAAAATTCAGCTGCTATAAATATGGGTGCACATATATCACTATGAATACCACAAACTTCTTAAAAATAGTGATATCAAATATGATGTAAAAGCTCAACACCAACCCTGAACTTATCTTACAAACTCTTTTGTGCCTGTGATCCATAGAGATGATGATGTTAGGAAGGAGAAACTATCCTGGGTTAATATGGGGGAGAAATTTTTTCAACCATCTTGCAGGACCTGACTTTTGCCCTAAGGATTCTGCAGTAGTTTGGGGATCTTGGGATCCCCAGCAGGGAAATCAGGGTGAAAGAAAAACTGCTCAGGGGCTCTTCTGAGTTTATTTCATCTCCAAGGAAATAACTGGAGGAGCTATTTTTAAAATCAGTGTAGAACTTAAAAGAATCTGATTTTGAGGAGAAAAACAAACACATTGCTTCTGTGAGTTAAAAACAGGTGCTGTTCACTCTGAGAGGCTGAGGCAAAAGGGTCTGGGGTCTGAACCCAACCTGAGAAATTCAGAGATGTACTGACACCCTACTTTGAAATAAAAAATAAAAGACCTGGGGCTATAATTCAGTGCATAGGCCCTGGATCAGATCTCCAGTACTTCAAGAAAAAAAAGGAGGGGCAGAGATTTAGCTCAGGGTTCCAGCACCTGCCTAGCAAGCACAAGGTCCTGAATTTGATCCCCGGTAACCACATACAGCAACACTGGGCGTGGTGATCATGCCCACCAGCAATCAGTACCACAAACCACAGTGCTGGGTATGGCGGTTCATGCCTGTAATCCCAGCACTGGGGAGGTAGAGGCAGGAGAATTGCTGAATTTGAGGTTTGCCTTGGCTACATAATGAGCTCAGGGCCACTTGAACTACAAAGTGGGACTTTGCCTCAAAAAAAAAAAAAAAAAAAAGGACATCATTCTTGGAAACACTTTGATGTAGACGAAGCCACCAAGAACTCTTTTTTGTACTCTTCTGTGTAAATCTTGACTGTAATTACATATATTTCTCAGTGTTTGGTGCTGTACCATGACCAGAAGTTGGTATTCACTGGATGATGGCATATGTGTTTGATTTAGGATGAGGTAGGTGCTATGTGTTCATAATGCTGTCAGCTACTGGACTTTCTCATGAAGGTGGATCCTGACACTATCCAGTTATTGAAACTGAACATAATTTTTTCAAATGTGAGAACAGATTGTAATAAGAATAATAACTGCTGAAATAATAGAATCTAGGAACCCCTAGTGCTGTTATGAGAAGCAAATGAGGTTTCAAAGTAATGTACTGACATTGATACCTGAGATATAGTAAGGCAATACAAATATTTAACTCGTAGGTATAACTTCTCCAGGACCAGGGATGCAGCTAAGAGGCACTGCACCTGCTTGATAAGCTTGAGATCCTGGGTTCAATTTCCAGCACTAAAGAAAAAAGAAAAGAAAAGAAAATAATAACTTTCAGCTGTATTCCTTTGAACACTGTCTCAAGCAGGGCCCTGGACAGAGCACTGTGCGTTTTATGAACATTACGATAAAGAATGTGCGCAAGAGCCCTCAGAGGTATGACTCATGCTTCTGTCCATTGTTTAAACGGGTGTTTAGGCTCAGAGAAGTTTTAATAACTAGCCTGGGGCCAAAGCCTAGTAAGGCATAATTTGTCCCTCATATTTTGTCCCACAGAATGAAGTTCCCTGAGGCAACAGGCAAAGACGTTTGGATGAGAGTTGGAAAATTTCAGGAAATGTGAGATTCGACCTGTGCCATCAGGCTGCCAGGACATAAACTCCACGAAAGAGAAAGAAAATACTAGTGGTGAGAAGATGAGCAAAAGCATGCAGATCGGCTGAGGATTAAATTCTAGCTATATTAAACTTATTTTTATGGCAAAACATTAGACACTTACTCTATGAAATAGTGCGATCCACTTTTTTTCCCCCAGACTGTTCAGGTGTTTTTTCCCCCATGACCACCACTACTCATGAAATAGATCCTTACCTTCTCTCTGTCAACAAAGTCAGAAGCTAATAAAGCTTTTCGAACGTCCTTTTTCTCAAAGCATACACGTTTGTTTTCCAAAGGCATATATATATATATATATATATATATATATATATATATATATATATATATATATATAATAAAGACTCCGAAAGTTTAATCCCAATACACTTATTCTCCTCCTTGAAAATGACTGCAGTTATTTTTCAAAGAAACCTTGAGAACAGAATGAGATCATGTATTTACTGTGCTAAACTTTCATAGCGTCTAAGTACAAGGCTTGATAATCGCTCTCTTGCTTCTCTCTTGTTTTTTAGGTTTCTGCTGCATCAGTAGCAGCCATGAAATGACATGATGGTAAATCAGACCTTTGTTTGTTTGTTTGTTTCCCCTCCAATGTGAAAGAAAGAAAATCAGCCTCGCTTTAGCCCCAGCTGAAACAGTTCATATTGCTTTGGGAAAAGGGACGAGCTCTGGGGAGAAAAATAACAAGCTCAGTCCTGAGGTCTTTCCTATACCTTGAAAAGGGCAGTTTGGAAGGGAAACGCGGGAAAACAAACAGAAGGTGCCCAGGCTTCTTTATCATACCTGGAGATGGATACGCTCAGCTCAGCACCGCCATACCCTGGCGCCAGCTCTTCCTCCTTTTCATTTTTTTTTTCTTTTAAAATGGCACCCACTGCTCTATAAAATGATCTATTGGGACTTCAAAGTTGTGGCAATTGCATGTGGCACAAGATGTACGCAATTAATTATGTGATGCTTAAATGACAGGGTGCAGGAAAAATAAAGGGGAAGAAAAAAATGTTTTTTTTAAGAAAAAGCAAAAAAAAAAAAAAACCCCAAGTAAACTGAAAGACTTGGTTGTCTGCCTGCCAAGAATCAGTAGCAGATAAGGCCTCCAGTTGCTGTGGAAACTTAGGCCTCCCGGAGCCAGAATCCAATTTCAGAAACCACAAAATCAACATAAACGTGTGCAAAAATAAAAAGGTTTGTTTGGCAAGCAAGAAGGAGAAGGTAACCAATGTATAAAACACATGAACCAAGGTGACCTCAGCCAGCGGAAGCCATAGTGATGATGCTGTCCACACAGATTTGGCACCTCTGAAAGGAGCAGTAACAAGACACAGTCCATGCTGCTTTTTGTTATCAGGTAATTGCTACCTTTTTGTCCACCGCCTCTTCCCATACCTCACCTCAGAAAACTTACCACCACCCTTCACACAAGTAATGTTAGAAAGCCTGATTTTAACTCATGAGACCAGAAAACAGACGGTGAGACTTTTCACCTGTTCTTTAGATCAGGAATTACATGCAATATCATCAAGCAAAAAATAGACAGCCTTCTTTATCCTTTCTGTGATATCCACAAGGAACAATTATATTCTGAATTTTAAAAAATTCACACTTTGCCAGGCGTGGTGACCCACGCCTGTAATCCCAGCACTCGGGAGGCAGAGACAGGAGGATTGCTGAGTTCGAGGCTTGCCTGGGCTCCATAATGAGCTCAGAGCCAGCCCAAACTACAAAGAGAGACCCTGTCTCAAAAAAAAAAAAAAATTCACACTTGAACTTTTGGTAAATGTTAACGTTATTCTGAACTCTTTACATAATATACTTTTGAACTGAAGAAATACCATTTAAAATAAAGCTTTTTAACGGGTAGGTGACATTTAACTCATCTCATACTCTCAGAAATTATTTACACGTGCACCGTTATTTTTGTGTTCATCTTCATTTCCTCTTGATTCAATTCATTAGTAAACTGACCAGTCATTGTCTTGGTATGGTCAATGCTGCATTTTATTTAGCTTTAAATTTGGCCAAGTTTAAATGCAAATTGCAGGGGATCAAAGAGAAAATACACCAATGTCTTGGTTCTGAGGAAGAACCACAGAACTTTTCCAGAAATAAAATTATTAAAATTTTAGATAGATCGAGTTATAAAACAAAGAAAAAATATGTTAATGTCATATAGGTAGCATTCCTTATAGAAAACCTCTTTTCTCTATTTTAAATAGTTGCTTCTCAATTTGAAAATGACATTTAAAATACATACCTCAATTCCCTGATAATAGCCCACGTTGTCTAAGGGCCACATTACTCATGTTGTTTCTCAGGCCAAACAAAACAAAGACACACCTCCTGACTACTGATTCTGGACAATGCGATGCGGGCAGAACTGAGGAAACCACTCTCAAGATGACTGCACGAAGATCCCTCACCCTCTTTCTATGGCTATTTGACAGTTAAGGGCATGCAAGAGAATAAACCCACAAGATCATAGTGGAGAGCCGGATGTTCTGACAGATGCATCTCGATTTCTACCTAGAGAGGAGCTCCCCCGAAGGACACCTCATCAAAGTCGTCCGTGCGAGGATCTGTACAGGTGATAGGTCTTCTTTTACTCGGTTGAATCCCTTGGATCTGTAGCACAGAGTAGCATACTGTAGGCCCCGCCTTGTGCAACAGTCCCCAAGAAACGGCCGTACATTTTCCACATCTGTGAAGGAACCTTGCACCTGTAGGAAGGCGAAGCACCTTCCAGGCCCACTTCGCCAGTCGCTTTGGACCAGTCACAGCCTAATCTTCTAGGACTGTTACTTAACTTTTCCTTTCATGTTCCACTATGCTTTTAAGTCTTGCTGGTCCAGAGCAGTACTAAAAAGACACACTAACATTTGAAAGGTAGAATACATAGTCACTAATCTACTTAGTGAGGAAGAGCACGACAAATCCCTAAACGTACAGAGAAGATGTTTTCTTGCCCCTTCTGTAAAACACAATTCTTAACAGTTCTTTAAAAGGACTGAGGAGAAACCTAGGTCAAATCCTTAGCCTGTGTTTTAAAGAGTAAAGGAAGAGATGAGTAGAGTGATTTTAAAGAAAGAAAAATCCCTCCTGGATACTGTTGTTGTCAGAGAGAAAACTGGGAGCCTTAGGGAATCCATCGCTACACTATGCTATGTTGGGAAATACAAGTATGTCTTACCCTGAGCATGACTTGTTCTGTATAAAATTCTACCAGAAGTACCAAAAACATGAGACTTGCTGATGTGGAGAGCCAGGGCAAACTGATTAATTCCCATTTGTTTTCACAGCCTCTTAAGGTATTATGGGAGGGACCCTAAAGTGCTCATCTGACCCAGGGTCCAGGTATATTACAGAAACTTCTCTCTCTAAGTCGTGATGTCAGTATGTTTTTATTTTTAATTCACTTACAATGAATACTTACTTGTTGGAAATATTAATGGCCTATTCATACAGTAGAATTTTATATGAGCATAAAAATATTTTTGAAGAAAATTTAATAACTAAGGGACACTTTTGATATATCCTAAGTGCAAAACTCAAATCATAACATAAACATTTGAAAATAGGTTGAAGATACAAAACTTGAAAAGTTTGATTCTACTTAGAACTATAAATGACTTTAATTTCACCTTTATAATTTTCAACAGCTTCATATTTATCTTCTAAAATTTGATGTTGTATCATTATAATGGATTGGGGTGTGTGTATGTGTGTGTGTGTGTGTGTGTGTGTGTGTGTGTGTGTGGTACTGGGGATCAAACTCAGGACCTTGTTCTTGCTA
Organism: Thryonomys swinderianus; assembly: GCA_004025085.1. Taxonomy (NCBI): domain Eukaryota; kingdom Metazoa; phylum Chordata; class Mammalia; order Rodentia; family Thryonomyidae; genus Thryonomys; species Thryonomys swinderianus. The sequence goes on from PVIC010025539.1 coordinate 7,188, forward strand.
GGCAGTCATGGCACCACTGAGCTACATCCCTGACTCAAGGACTGATATTTTTATTTGTGAAAATAGTTCAAATGATCTAACCTGCATTCAAGATAAATTTAAGGCAACCTATAATATGAATATATGTAGGCATACAGTGCATTTAAAAGAGATAAAAAGTCAATGAAATAGAATTCTGTGCATACTATTCATTATATCAGGCATGCTTTTTCAGCATCGTGTCTATATTTACTTATTTAATCCTCAAAACATCCAATAAAGTAGGAAGCATATTATTTCCTTTTTTAAGAAAAGGAAATTAAGGCAGAGAGAAATTGAATCAGTTGTCTAACTCCTCTAACTAGTCACAGAAGATGAGGATTGAACCCATGTGGTCCGATTCCACGGGCCAAAGTCTCAGCCACTATACTGAAGACTGATTGTAAGAAATAAAAAGAGAGTTTGGCTTTTCCTTGCTCTTCCACAGAACAAATGGATCGAATAATAAGTTGTCTATACTTCTCTTCTATGATGGAAACTTTTATCTGGTTTCATAGATATTTTTCTGTGCCTAAGTGTAAGAGGAATTATTGTTCAAGTGAATGAAGAATGCTCAAATAATATTTTCAATTGTATTATGTATTATGACTGAATATATAAAAAAGCAAAAGCCAATCTAGGAAATGAAGCAATGAATCATTACTTGAACTGAGAAGATGTGGGCTAGTAGAGAAATGTTCATCTTTTCATTGGCAAAGATAGATTAAAAACTTGTTTCCTTGTAACATTAGTAGTGAAATCTGGGGCACCTGTGCCACAGAGGGCTGCTGGTATCATTCAAAGGTTAGCCATCACTGCCTTATAAGAACAAGAACTATTGCAGTGGGCTCTTAACCCTTTTCAAGCTCTTTGCTTTCTAACTAAAAATTCCTGCAAAAGTCAGAGATGCACAGAGGAACAGAGTTAAACCAAACCTCTTCAGCAAGTTCATTTCTTCCAAAGGGAACTGATTCATCTAAAAGTGCTGCACATTAAGTCAATTTGCAGCTAGAAAATGAAAGCCACACAGGGTGATATATAGCCTATGGGAACTCTCCAAATGAACTCCGAACCAACCCAGTCAATGTTTTAGTCTCTTGCTGTTTCTTTTATTTTACACAGAAAATTAAATTCGAGCAGTGGAGTTCTATTTTTGTGGAGAATGCCCATTAAAATCTGGGTGTAATATTTATGAATACCAAAACAGGGCCACCAGGACGCATATTAACTCAACACGAGTTTCAGTTTCAGACCAGCCAAGCAGTTACTCAGACATTAGCAGTAAAAGTAATAATTCAAAACCTTAAACTGAAGAATAGATGCAACAAAAGAGAATGCAAGTGCTGTAAAATTATCATAATGAAATTTCTCTCTGTGCTTCAGAAGAACTTTTCAAACTATTGTGTTGGTCTGGGTCCCTGGTGAAAAGATGGAAAATCAAGTTAAATGTATTTGGCATATTTTATTATAAAATCTTCAAAAAGATATGTTAAAGAAAAAGCTCATATATTTAATAGAGGGTATGTTAAGGTCTAAATGGTGAGCATGTTAATTGAAGAATTTTTCTTTACCTTGAAATGCCTTTTTTAAATGTCAAATGTTCTACTAATTTACTAGTTTTTTAAGTATACAAATCAAGCTGAAATAGAAGGAATAGAAAGAGAATGACTTACTATTAGATTGTTAGTGACCAAGGTTAAGTAGAGATGAATAATGATAAAACATGTTTAAAAATGAACCATCGCAGTTTGAGCCCAGTCTGGAAATCTTAGCAACTCAATAAGACCCTGTCTCAAAAATTTAAAAAAAAAAAACCCTCATAAATAGTAATGTGAGCTAATGGAGAAACAGTATTTAATTTGAAAAGAAAGTGGATTTTTCTGTGCCATTTTCCAGTAATACGTGCCTGTCTCTAACTCACTCACTCCCTAGTTAAAATTGAAACAGAAGAACATTCTCAGTGTTTGAGAATACAGATACGTATGTATATGCTGGCAAACTAACTCGAGAGATCAGTTTAAAAAATTAAAATATTAACCATGGATATTCACCTCCAGCTTTGGCTGTGAGGTGATTTATTTTTGTTTTTTTCCTTTGAAAAATACAATCCCTGCAAGCTGATGAAGAGAGCATTAGTTTTTGTTCCATTCTCCGTGGGTCAGGGTGTTCAGTTCCGCTTAATTTTAGTAGCAATTTCTGTGTCATTCGTCTGGTTTCTTGGGGGGGCTTAGGTGTAATACCATGTTGTTCCTCAGGGAACTTGTGGTGTGTGTGTGTGTGTGTGTGTGTGTGTGTGTGTGTGTGTGTGTGTGTGTGACAGGGTGGCTCATAGAGGAGACGTTTATCCTGTGAGTTACTGAGCTAAAAGTCCTTCTGCAGGGAACAGGGTATGGTTTTCTTCCATTGCACTGTCAAAGGCATTGCTCTGTCATGTGAACCCAGAGGGTAGCCGTCCTGTCGACTGTGCAGGGAAGACCCGCCTGGATCCCGTCCTCACTCTGCCTCCAGCATGGCAAAATGCCAGCCACTCTCTTGCTAATCGCACGCACCCTGAAGCTTTTAGCCTCCTCTATCATTTACCTCCAGAGGGCTTTTGAAGTCTTCTCCTGGCTTTCCTCACTTTGCAATTCTCCAGAATGTCTTCCTGCGATAGTGGAACTATAAAAGAATGTCAGATTCGAAAATCTAAATCTTGGAACCATAGTCATAAATGCCAACATGCCAGACAGCCCAGACACAGGGGCATTTTTCCCCTAATATCTTTTTTGCCCACCAACAAGCATCATTGCTTAAACCAGAGGGACAAAGTTGACAGTTGCAATGGTACTTGGCCACCGACTGTCCCTTCTTTGTTGGGAGAGGAACTAAGAAATGGACTATCAAGCCCAATTGACTTCAGTCGGAACCTGACTGACTTTGACGGTCTGTAGGCTCCTGGATCATGCTGGTTTGTATATGAAAGCACAACTTTCCCTTCATCCTGAACAAAGCAGAAATTACTTCAAGGAGAAAGAAAAGAAACAAAAGAATTTAAGTCCTTGGGGAAAAAGATGTAAGTTTAGAGGAGATGGCAAAATTTTACCCAGGGTACTATTTTCTAATCCCTAAGTTCAGAGAAGGGTATGAAAAGGTCTGAGCCCACCGGAGGGCAGCCAAATGCACATTTGCTCACTTAATCAGTCTCGGGGAGTATGAACTGTGTCCTGTGAGGTCCTTTATGGCTGTGTGTGTCGGGGGAAGGTGGCACTTAGTTCTGAGCTATCAGGTCACACACAGCAGTAAATGTACTCGCTGGCTGGATTCCCTCTTTCTGTCACGGGTGCCACCGTTCCCCCAGCTGCCTAGGCTTGACATTTTGGAATTAATTTTTATTCTTTTGGCTTCCCACCCTTCACCCTGTCACTTACCAAACCCTTCCGATTGTTTTATGTCTTTCCCCCATCCAAGCACATACTGCTTGTCCTTTTGCAAGAACCTCTTTGAGGTACCTATTATTTCATGCCTGCCCCAAGTTCCCTTGTAACTGATTTCTTTCTCTACTTGGCTGCTCCCTGGTTCTACCACCAGATGAACCTCTTTAAACAACCCTTTGATACACTCGTTTGCTTCAGGCTCTTTCCTTCGCCTTTCTCTAGGGCCCAAGCTGCTGTTATGTTTGGCCCCAATAGGGTCAGGGGGCTAAATGTTGTTGGGAAGAACTGCCTGCTACAGTGTCTCAAGGGGACTCACAATCCTATTTAGCATGTCGATGTCTTGAGTATTTTCTTAACAAGAAAATCTGCTTCTTTTTATGGAATATTCTTATTCCTTACATTAGGTGAACATGGAAATACTTTTTTAAATGAAAAACCATTAACTTCTCTCAAATTGATGGTTTCAAATGATATACTTGGGAGATCTATTTCTTCATAATAATGTTCTGTGTCTGCAGTATTATGGGCTGTAGTGGTTCCCCTACCAGTGCAGGGGAACCACTCATTGGGAAGACACACCTCTTCTCCTCAGTGTATTTTCTCTGACAACATGAATTCCCTTTAACTTTTACTGATCAAATTTATTTTTGTTTCCAGTAAGTGTATCGGTACATTTTTAGGTAGACATCATGATGCCATGCGCCACTGGGAATTTGTACCTAGACATGACATATCTGGGATCTTATAATTTTCATCCTCCAGGATCTAATTTAATATCACTTCTTTAATAAAAGACTATGGTTCCAGCACCAAAAACTAGACCAGTCTTCCCTGACACGGACTACACAATAATCATAACACATACAGAGTAGTTCTAAACCCTTCCTATTCAGTTTGGAAAGGGGGTATCAAACACTATCAAGTTGCCAGGTACAGACAACAAGGAGACAAACTGTACGGTGTTCTACAATAAAGTGCCTCTGAGGTATTTGCCATACTGGAGCAATTGTTATAATAGTGATATACAAAGTCCTAAGAAAACCCTAATTTGTTCTTCTTGGCAATAATCCGGTACCTCAGATAAAGCTACAGAAGATAGACACCCTCAGATAATGCAAACATTAACACACTGTTGCCATTCGATAACTAATGATAGTTAAGCTACACCCCTGTATCCAACTCAGAAGCCATATTCGCTGGCTGTGCTCTATGAGACAAAGGAAACCTGGTCACTGTTGTAAACCGAGAATTCCACAACAACTTGAAAAATCTTCTTAAATGATTCCTCAGTTGCTTATTCTTCACACTGCGGAAACCCAGCTCCTTTTATCTTTTCTCAGAGGTCTGATTTTCACAGCCTCTAATCATCATTTCATTTCTCTGAACTCCCTCCAAAGACTCATGGCCTGCTCTGCTTGTCCATCCCACAACGGGTTACCGTGCTGCATAAACAGCAGCGCAGTGCCGCGGGCAGCTCTACCAAGTGGGGGAGTCTCAGCGAGCCAGGCACCCAGCGCACAAATCCTCATTCAAGCTCTCTCAACCCTGTCGAGCAAAACTTGGCTGTGAATCAAGAGTGTTTTAATGGCCTGTTCATAGAGCATTACATGAGGGTGATGATTTTTTAAAAATTCTTCTGGGCATAATATTAAACTACAGAAACCCCCAAATCAGTACACACACAAAGAACTAGATATGTAAGGGCTATTTATGATTTCCATCATTTATTTATTTAAATAAATATGATATAGTAAAAATATTGAAGATATATATATGTGTGTGTATATACTGTAGTAAATATATACTAAGTATATAGTTATATAAAATGAAATAAGGGATGTAATTGTTATTTTTCAAATGTTTGAAGGGTTTTCTTACTTTTGACTTCAGAAAGAAAGTAAAATGCTTCCCTGATGATAGGCTAGAAACCTGTGGCCAACAAGTGTTATATTGTACATTTGTAGCATAATCATCAGAGGCAAAAGAACATTTCACTGATAAAGGAATATGAATCAGCACAACAGTAGATTTCTTAAGAGAAATTATTGAGGCAAGAAATCAGAGGACTCTTCAGAGTGGAGTGGTAGAGAAAAATCAAGGTACAAACTAATCCATTTTTAAAAACAAGAACAAACCAGTACTACTTTAAGATGCAGGAAGAAATTTTCACTAACAAAATTGAAATATACTTCAAGGAAAAGAAATATATTTCTAGGAGGAAAGTCAAGCTATAAAAGCAGATAGTTTAAAAAAGAGGAACTCATACTCTTGTACTGAGTGACCTTAAACAGGAAATAGCATGTCACTTGCAAAACATAAAGTTCTTAGGAGGCTATGATATTTTGTAAAAAGAGAGATAAACTATAAAGGTAAGTCAAAGGTAATAATTATGGAAAGACAGGACATAGATACAAATACAACAGATATTTGAAGAAATTGTGGTAAATATCTTTTAATTAAAAAATTGAGAATTAAAAAAGACAATTCTACAGATATTGGCATTTAAGGAGAATATCCTTACAACCTCTAAAATGACACTTTAAAGAATACATATGTTGCCGGGTGTGGTGGCTCACGCCTGTAATCCCAGCACTCGGGAGGCAGAGACAGGAGGATTGCTGAGTTCGAGGCTGGCCTGGGCTACATAGTGAGCTCAGAGCCAGCCTGAACTACAAAATGAGACCCTGTCTCAAAAAAAAAAAAAAAAAAAAAAAAAAAAAAAAAAAAAAAAAAAAAAAAAAAAAAAAAAAAAAAAAAAAAAAAAAAAAAAGAAAGAAAGAATATGTATGTTAAAATATGCTTACAAAAATACAATTAGGATAAGATTATTAAGTGTTTTCCCAAAGTTTCAGGCACAAGATGATTCTAATTTTGCTTAAACCTTCTGGGGATTAAAGAGCCTATATCTCAACTCATGCGATTAAGGCAGAACAATCTTGGAAATAAAGCTATGTACGGAGATTTGTGTGAAAAGGGAAAACTTCATTTATTTATGAATTTGGATGGAAAAATTCAAAGAACACACCAGCAAATAGAATCCCCAATTGTACAAAAGGGGTTCCTTTGTGATCAAATCAGAATAAATTTTGTAGTGCTATTTTTTTTTCTTTCCCATTGTAAAATCTGTAGTGCACCTCCCTCTATGAAATGTATGAAAGGTACTTGAGACCCAGAGAGAATGAGGCAGCTCCACAGATTACTTAACTAACAAAGTGTCTGACCTGGAAGGCATACCCCCCCAAAAAAAATTGCAGTAACTGTCTCCTTTCAGAAAGACAGGAATACTCCAGGAGATAAACATGTAAGGGACAGGGCTGCCATTTTCAAAATCATATGCTTATATCAGAAGGAAACCATGTTCCTTATAGCTGTATATTTCTTCTTGTTCTCCTTTCACCTGCAGCTCATACAATCAAGAATACAGAAAGACAAAATAATAATCACGAGGCTAATTGAAAACGTGTTCTATGGTTCTGCTGGTTCAAGGACCATCTCGATCCTTTGCATCTCCCTCGTGGGTCTCCAAGAGGGGTAGAGCAGGATGGGAAAGAGGAAATTGTGACTGTTGTCAAGTGAAAATGAACTTCCAGGATGTTCAATTATATGCAGAACAATCCAGACAGCCAAGCAGGTCTTTCCAATTTAGCTGCAGCTTACACCTGAATTGCCCCAGAATGAACTGGAGCCCTATTTAACTGGAGCCCTGGTTTTAACTGTTTTCCCTCTATACTGCCTTGTGTAGAAATCATGGAATCCTTTTTCTAAGTCGTATTTTCTTCAGACTCCTCTGCTAAGTTGTGGAATCTCTCCATTCAGACTTGGAGTCATAATCAGATCTGGCTAGTTGATATGAAAGCGACTCCCTTGTGTGTATCTGTGTGTGTGGGGGGGGTGGGGTGTGTGTGTGTGGGTGTGTATCTGCGTGTGCATGTTTCTGCTGTGTCAGAGGATGCTAGCACACAGTCTAAGAAACAATCTAGAAAGTGAGCTTCATTTCTTGAAGAGCTGATTAAGCAAGACAAAGCAAGTCAATTAACAGCTGATGACTCACAGGTTTCTGCAGGCAAATTGCTCCAATTACCCCAAACCAGCGAGCAAATTGTGAGATAATTAGGAAGGGCAGCCATGACTGCTGATGTGCTCCTGCTCCTGTGCTGTTAGGAATTCTGTGCATGGACACACCGAGGAGCGACTTTCAATGTGCAAATTACACTGCAGGAGTGGTCCCTACTTACTAATAGCCTATATGCTAAAATAGAATGCCTCTGTACTTTATTTAGTCTTCACCACATGCCCAGTGCAATAGGTGTGTCTAAATCTGCCATTTTAACTGGTTTCCTTTAAATATAAAGTAGATGTAACATCTTTACAAAGTGTGATGTGTGTGTGTGTGTGTACTGTCACAGTCAAAACATTTTACAACACAGTGGAAGAAAAGATAGACTCCCCTGTTTCTGTTTACAGTCTATTATAGGCAACATAAAAATGAAGCCCATGTTAGTTATGTAGACAGCATACTTTTATGAGCCTGTTAAACCTTGTTTTCACAGGCTACTTAGTCATTTCAAAATAAAGCCTAAACAAACGGTCCATGTATTTATTCTGTCACCAGGAATGAAGATTTCATCTCATTTATGTAGGTAGTCATGAAGGTGGAGTTGTAGAAATTACTTTAGCATGTTTATGGAAGAAGCTACCGAGTACCAAAATGGAATGGCTCAGCATGTAGGTTGGAACAAAGTTCTGTATTAAAGTGGACACGTTTTTCAACCCCAACATACGAATTCGGGACAAGAAAGTAAGAAACCTTTGCCAGCCAGCTGCCTTGGGTTTGGAAAAAATAATTTCTAACGCGCTTGTAAAATTACTTCTCTTCTAGGAAAGGGTTTTTGATCTTACACTTTTTTAACACTTACAAAATGAGCACAAAGGAGGCTTGACTCATTCACAGCCGTATCTCTTCAAAGGACACGACACACTGACTGTACCTGGGTGCTGAGGAGTGAGAAGGGCAAAGCAAATGGAGGGGATTTGCAAAGCTAGCAGGATATTTAGGGCTGAGGAAATAACTCAGCTGTATTTAGACCCTTGAAGGAGTGATGTGTGATGATACCAACCTTACTCCGTAAGACTCTGAGGACATACACAGATCTTGTCTCACTATAACACCTGACAATCCATTACCTGATTACTTTCTCATGTATGGCTTCTGATTTAATTTATATACTAGATTTGCTTCCATATATGATATTCAAAATGAATTATGTGTTTATTACATGTGAAGTAAAAAAGAATGAGCATTTAATGTGTACCCACTGCTCCAGACTTGCCACTGAACAGTTGGTGGGGATTTATTTACTCAGTTAATGCTTATAAGAATGGTAGGCAGTGACCATTGTTACTTTCAATGTGCTCATTAGAAAAATATAGTTGAGGACATCGAAGTGAATTTCCCCAAGGCAAGCTGATAGTAGATGTTGCCACCAGGATTTAAGCTAATATTCTTTCCATATGATTTTACTTCTCATTAATGCTCTATTGTAGGAGTCAGTGCTTGTAGTATGTCACTTGAAACAATTGATTTGTCAGAAAAAATATTTGTTAAGTCCACACTGGATATTTTTCTAGATGGAGAGCATGTATCAATGAAATAAAAACTAGAAAGCAAGGAGATAATAAATATAAGCAAATTAGGAAGTGATGCATCTAAAGGAAAAAAAAACAGATCTGGAGGCTGAGCAGAAACCTTAGATTTACACAGGTGGTCTAAAACAGTCTTGTTTCAAGAGACAATGGAGTAGAGGTGGACAGGAGAAAGACAACACATACAAAGTGTTTAAGGCAGAAGAAACCGTGACACAAATATTTGAGAATGAGAATGGGACAGATATTTAAGAGAAAGAGCAGGGAAGAAATATGGCAAAAACAAAATGAAGCACTTGCATTTTCCAGGGGGGACTTATGTCATTGAACTAAGACCTACATGGAAATTCATTTATAGGAAGAGGGTGTTATATCCATGTGAGAATTGCCACATTGTGGATATTTGCCTATCTAAGTGTCCCTTTATTCAACACATGTGAACTGAATTCTGACCTTGAGCTACCACTCTGGGTCATGGGAAACATTACTGAAATAAACAGAGGTTTTCTTGTTAATATCAATGGTCATAATTAAGCAAGGGCTATCTCAGTATTCTAAACAGGTGGAATGTGTCTCTTTCTAATCCCTATGTAATGGAGACATCTCTCTATGTGTGACTCAGGCAGTTTCCAACATCTGACCACAGGCCAAGAGTGGTCCATGGCCTGGTGGGAAAAAGGGTATAGAGCAAGGGAGGAGAAGATGAGCAGTAGAAATTGCTTTACAGCCATTCCCCACAGTTGACATTACCACCCCAGCGCCCCCTGCTGCCAGATGGGCAGCAACATCAACTTCTCAGGGTCATGAACCCTCTAGGCAACTGTGCTTGTGAGAGATGTGGGCTGTGTGTACATTTGAATCACCATACATCCACTCCATGGAAAAGTGCCTCCCACGAAGTCTGTCCTTGGTACAAAGAGACCAAGGGTCTCTGGCCTTAGGTAATTAAGACTTTCTAATACTCAGCTGACATATACACAAATAAAATGTACCATGTCAAAGTCAATGGACAGCTAAATAATTAAATGTAAATAGAAAAGTTCTCACTGTAGTCATAAAAAGACCATCATATCTCTATTCCCTAAATGATCTGTCAATAAAATAAAACTCATGACCAAAAACAGGTGCTTTTTATGTCATTATTTGTCTCACATCCAAGTATTAACCAAGTCTGATCCTGCTTAGCTTTCCAGATCAGAGAAGACTGGGCACATTTAGAGTGAGGTGGCCGCAGACATATTTGTCATTATTTGTAAATGAACTTTTCTATTCAAAGTAAACTTACGTTTTCATTTTCATTTTTCGTAAGTGAACTATTCTTAAATATAGCCAACCTATCATCATCCACCGTGTATAATAACTCAGCTGGATTTAGACACCAGAAAGAATGACATGTGCTGATAACTGACCTTACTCCATAAGGCTCTGAGGACATACACATTATTATCACATGACTTCAGTTCACATATTTCATCAGCTCTTAACTAATGAAACTGATCATTTAAGGGCTTCGTTTTCTCCACGGCCTTAATTCAGATCAAAAGCCCTAAATCCTCACAACTTTCCTCTTTGCATTCTATTTAAAACTCCCAAAGCTTTGTTTATGTTGTTCTCTTTCCAGCCACATCATCCTCCCAGTAATCGGAATGGAAAGGCCCAGACACTTTGTGTATGAACTGTCTTCCGTATATGAACATCTATTGAATAATCACTAGCAATCAAAAGGAAACTCCCCAACACACACATGTACCACTCACTGATTTCCCTGGAAAGAAGAAAACCAGTTTAGAAGCAGAATGTCTATATACTGAGAAACACACTTATCTGAAGAGGTAAATGATTCAATAAGGCCCTCTTCCAAACAGGAACACCTAAAAACAGGAATAGTTTCCAAAATAATGTGTACGTGTTTGTCATTTACAGATAAACTATAATGGAATGTTTTAAATAATTAAATGTTTCTGGCATTTTCCTACATGAAGAATAATTTGAGTACAACCAAGAAGATGATCAAATGGGGGAGGGGTAGTAAGAAATAAAACTGCAGAAATTAGAATATGTGGGATAACTGAAAAAAAATAGAAAAACCAGACAAGCCAAAACCTGTGAAAGCAGACAGGCATGTATTTTATTGAATAATAGAGTAAAAATGTCATATCTCCAAAAAAACAATGGACTTATCTGTAAATGCTCCCTCCTTACCCAGCTACTACACCGCTCCATTCTTTGAGTTCACTCACATCGGAAAGCAGCAGGGCAGAGATGGCAGCCAGAAAGCATAAACTTAGACAATGGCTCACCTCACAGAGAATAATAAGAAACCAGGTGTATCAGGCACGCATGTGAAAACAAACCTCTCCTGGTGTCCGGATGAGCTGTAAGACCCCCATCATCAGACATAAGTCCTTTATTACAGAAGTTTCCTGGGTCCTTCTAATCATAAAGCAAACTAAAAGGGACTCTACTGGACTTTCAAAAGGGATCAACTCACTCCAAGAAATAGTGTGCCCTTCCCTGTACTGGCATTAACATGGGCTGGTCCTTGTTTGGAGCAATGTCATGGCTTCTACCCAGAGTCCCCTAAAACTTCCACTCTCATAGGCTGGCTCTGGTTCATGGGTGTGTGGCTCTGAACTGTGGATCTGTGAGAAGTGGATTTGACTCCTGATTGGTTTAGCATCGTTATGGATTTGGATAATGGACAGGCCCTCTCTGAGTGTGAGTGACTCCAACCAATGGGCTTGCAGCCTCAATGGAACAAAAGGCTTGCTTCTTCTGGCTGCTTTCTGTCCTCCCTACCATGGAGCCAACTGACTACGTGCTAAAATCTGTGTGGAATGAGCTAAAATAAATCTTTCCTCTTTTAACTTGTTCATGTCATGTATTTTGTCCCAGCAACAAGAAAATAACTAAAACAGGCAGAAAATAGACTTTCAAACCAGTTCTCCTACAGTCACTATATAATGTAGATTAAATTGTGTGGTTATCTCTTGATTTTATGTTTGGATGGAGAAGTAAAAGTCGTAGTTTTTTTTTAACTAAGCAAAGTGCAACTGCTCAATACAGAAAATGAATTATTTATACTCATCTATGCACACAAATACATACACAAATCCAAATTCTGTCTACTTATATCATCTAAATAAAAATTTCTCCTAAAATTTTGGAATATATTACTTATATGCATGGGTGTTTTCTTCACATATATGTGTATAAGTTTAGTATAATATAGGATGTCACAAATAATTTTCATGCTACTTCTCTAAAGTCTATTTATTTGGGGACCAAAGAGCACAGACTATTTAGGACTCTAAAAGGACATTTTTAAATTTTCATTTGAAAAGCTTATAACACAAGCCCATTAGGTTTACAAGGTAGATGTCAGAGGGGAAGTTTTCTATGCAGGAAAAATGCCCTCCCAGGTAAGTCTCGGTGCACTTAATCCAGGTATGAGAACGGGGTCACCTGTATTATGATCCATCAGTGGAACTCACCCTTAACTGCTCCTCCAAATGCCAATTGGTAAACTCAATGAGGAGCTATAAGCCTAGTAAGTTATCACCTAGTAACAATAAGCACTGACCTAGAATTGCTTTGGTTTCAAGTTGCGGGAATTCTTGTGGACCTTTTTTTCTTCATTAGAATCTATTAACTTGTTTTTATTTTTAAATAATGATTAGATGCCTATGCAGGAGGGGACTCAGAAGAGTGCTACCTTTCATACAAACTAAAAAGAGGGTATCCCAGTCTCCAGGGACCTTAGGGTTTAGCCCAGATCCTCAAGCATCTGGTTCAAAACATACAGTGACAGAGCGAGATAGACAAGATGGTCTTGTGCAACCCACGGGGGCCAAAAGGCGACAGAATTTGACTTTTTCACTGATCCCAAGCAAAGCTAATTCTGAGTAATCATCTTCTTTCCTGAATGAATTGAATGAACAAGATACAGGTTAGACCAAGGATCAAACTGTGCATGGATCCTGCCTGGGATGATCATGAAGGCTGTGTCGTCAGCTACCTCAGTTATTGGCAGAATATCACATTTCCCTTTCACACTTTTAAACCACAATTGGTATTTTGGATGCAGGGTTCGTATCTCCTGGTGGTCCATCAAACTATCTGCTTCATCAGGAAAGAGGCAGATGAGATCAGCACAACAATAAGAAAATAAATCTATTCAGCTTCTCATAGTCTTGTGATTCATCTCTTGATGGCTCAGTGGCCTTTCTCAACAATGGTGACCGCCATCGGGTTTCTTGGGGGATGATAAATTCAGCAAAAAATACGGTTCTTGGTCCTCTGTCCCTGTAAATCCAAGTCACAAATACTATGAGTCAGATGTTCCCACCCAACAACCTAAGTGCTACTGAGCTAAAATGCTCCTTTCCTGGAGCCCATACCACCCAACTTCAGTTTTGTCTGGGCTACAGATTTTTTAGAGGCACTATAGGACCTTACACACACACACACACACACACACACGCACACACACACACACACACACACACACACACACAATTTTTCTGTTTAAGAAGCCCAAGGTATCCAGCCAAATAAACTGCGTTAAGCCGTGGGTTCCATTTTAGGTGTTGACAGCGTATAATAAATCCAGGCCTACCTAACATTTACAGGAACATTATAAAATGAGAGAAATGGCATGAGCCGGTTACCAGGCCAACCAGACAAACACAATAAACAGGCAGCAGGGACAGGAGTAAGTTACACCATCTCCCCGGTCTGAAATATATCACTTTACATTAGTCTTTGACCACTTTGAAAGCTCTTTGTTTTTTATTTTTCAAAATGCTCTTTTACCGTATAGATGACCATGAAGACTTTCCAGATTGAGGGAGTGTCTCCTCCCGCCCCAACCTTGCATAGCGCCAGAAGGTGAACGTTTATTTTTATTTTAACCCTAATTAAAAAATAAATTCAAGTCTTAGGAACAATGTTAAGGCTCAAATCCTGAAGGTCCCTTCTGGCAGATTAAAAAGGAAAAAAAAATCCCTAGACTAGAAAGAAAATAAACAATAACAGTAGTTAGTATACTTAGTTGGTTTAAATGTTCTGTTAAATGGCAGTTTTCCCCAGGATTCTTTAACTCTTTAATAGTCAGTCTGCATGCTACAGAGCTTTTTTTTTTCTTGATAGAGTATACATTTTATTTGGAACATAGTTGTAGGGCATCGTATCTCAAAGCATCTGAAGAGTCATTGAGGGCAACTTTAAAATACAAATAGATGGGGTTAGATTGTTTTTCAGTATACAACATCTCTTTTTTTTAACTATATGGAACTGTTTTTATTCCTTTATTAAAAATTAGGTGATTATTATTATCAGCTCCCCTTCCAGAAAGGCACATTTGGAAACAGAGGAACAAACTTATCACAGTTTGCTCAAAATGTTCCAACTGTTAGTACTGAAAAGTCCCAGGTCCTAGAAAAAGGTCTTTCGCGCGGGCCAAACAAGGTTGCATATTTGTGAAGGTTTTATTCTGTATCGCAAAACATTTCACAAAACTTGTTTATAAATGACTCTGAAGAAAACATTGCTTGTACTTAGAACTACTCAAAGTGGCAACATCTCCTAAAGATAGTTTATTTATAATTAGTAAACTCTGTGTTTTAAAAATCGGTCCCATCCAGACACTCAGAGGCTCTCAGAATATTGCTAACTCATGGTCTTGTTCGATTTTTTAAGTTGTAGCTTCATCATTGCAAGTCATTCACCATTGATAGGGGAAAATGAGTCCAGTTTTCCACTGACTGATTCACTGTTTCTTTACTTATAATACCAGGATTCTAATTTAAGGCAAATAAAATAGGATGTTAAGAGAAGTTGGAAATGGGTAAAGGACAGTAGTCTTAGAGGAAACCCTGTCAGATCTTGGTTACAATGTATCACACATTTGTGACTCCTAAAAATTATATCATGGAATGCTTGGCAACTCTGAAATTAGTATTTGACTATAAATGGCAGAGTATTCATTACACCAACTGAAAGTAAAGGATCATTCTTATATTACATGAGTAGAATTGGGTTTTTTTGTTGTTGTTTGGGGGGGTTGTTGTTTTTTTGAGACAGGATCTCACTCTGTAGTTCAGGCTGGCTCTGAACTCACTATATAGCCCAGGCAAGCCTCAAACTTAGCATTCCCCTTGCCTCTGCCTCCCAAGGGCTGGGATTACAGGTGTGAGCCACCACGCCAGGCACTGTGGTGTGTGGTACCGATTGCTGGTGGGTGTGAGTCACAATGCCTGATATTGTTGTATGTGGTTACTGCTTGCTGGGCAGGCACCAGAACCACTGAGCTAAATCTCTGACCTTTACATGGCTAGAATTTTAAGTCAACTCAAAATACCCTTCCATTGTCACTTTTCTAATTCTATATTTTTGATATTTATATGCTTTTCATATAATTTGACATTCAAGTAAATTATAATTGAGAAAGTTAAAATTTCCCAATCACAATGCTTCCAGTAAAGAGAATAAATCCACATGGTCTAATTATATTAGCAGCCACAGTCCCTGAATCCATTTGCCCTGTCCCTTTTGCACGAGCTTTGATAACTCCTTTCTCTAAATAGGTGCAGTCTGAAGACTCTGTCTCCTCACACTTTTGCATGTGATACCTGTTTCAGTAAGTGGAATGCTGCACATAGACCAATATGTCTGTCTATGGCCCTGAAAAAGCAACCTGGAATTTCCATTACCATAACATATAGTACAGACTATGTTATAGTAGTAAAAAGGAGTAGTTATTCCTCTAATTTGACCCAAGAAGTCTGTTTGAGAAAGACCATGACATGTGTTTTCATCAGTTCTAAAATATAACATCTACCTACTATAGCTAAAGAAAATCAATCCATGGGTTGACCAATACATTACCACTAAATTTCTACCACTCCCATTGTAATAGTTGTTTTTTCTAAGAATGCTGATGTACTGAATAAGCCACTAGAGAACTAGGTGGAATCACTTGCATATTAGGAGATTTTATTCCCTAAACACTGTCCCTAACAGGTAACTCTCTCTGCACTCCCATCTCTACATTAAGTCCAGAAAATGATGCTAAACATTCAAACTTAAATTTCATGTTTTTTTGTACTATCAGAAATTTGAGTCATGATACATGTTTATTAAATGAGTAGAATACTTGTGAAAAATTGAAAGAGATGATTAAATGCCTTAGAGATAAAATTTGATTTTAATAATTAGGCATAAAGATACATACCCTGAAACACAGGCATAATATCAGAAATTGTGATGCTCAGAACAGTTAAATTCTCCACTTCAGACAAGACCTAAATCTTGCTGCAAAATGTTGATTCTTCTTGGATTACATGAAGCAAGATTATAGTCCTAACATAAATTCTTTATATCATTTTTACTGATTCTCTGGCCATTTCCACTTCATGAATTCAAAGTAAAATATATATAATATATTGTGGAATAGATGTCCATCGACCAGCCATGGCCAGCTCATCTTTGATGTCTATTCCCAGAATATAACCATCAATCAAAAATTTAAAATGTGGGCCAAAGATTTAGCTCAGTGGTTCCTATGCCTACCTCACAAATGCAAGGTCCTGAGTTTAATCCCTGGTAACCACGTATAATGCTGGGCATGATGATTCATGCCCACCTACAATCAATACCACATATCACATGCTGAGCATGGTAATCCCAGCACTCGGGAGGCAGAGACAGGAGGATCATTGTGCATTTAAGGCTAGCCTGGGCTACATAGTGAGCTCAGGGACAGCCTGAACTACAAAGTGAGACCCTGTCTCAGATAAACAAACAAACAAACAAACAAATAAATAAGTAAATTAAGTAAGTGAATGAATGAATGAATACAAACCCAGATTGAGCAGCTGTCCCTAGCTAAATAAACTGCTGTCATGCATGAGTCCACACTAGGTCATACTCTGGTTTGTGTCCATGTGTTACATCCCTCCACTACCCTTCCCAGTCCTTGCTAACCGTTCAGTTTGGAAGACTCCAAGGAAGGATGGGGTGACCCCTCTGACTCCCATTCTTTGGTCATTTTTAGCTGCTTGCAACCTTTCACGGATGCCACCATTAGAGACTTGGGTTCAGTGGTTTGGCAAGTCAAAAACGCTTGGCTCATGAACCCAAAGGTGGATTCCCATTCAATGGAAGTGTCTTGCCTCTGCCATAGGAAAGCAAAGAAGAGGCTCAAAATGTCACCGTGTGAAAAGTCAAGGTTAATGGAGAGCAAGATTTTTACAAGAGCATCACCACTCTGCAATGACGAATTAAACTGAGTGAGGTCCAGATGGTATCATTAAAGATGTCAATTATAGATTCAAATGTTTCTGTATGACACTGGTTTCCTAGAAAAATGAAGTAGTGAGGATGACTCACTTTCAGCGTGGGGCACCATTTTATTTCGGGAGAGATCTGGCCAATGCTGGGTCCCCCCAATTCATGTTGCTCTGAAGAGAGCCCTGGGCAGAAAACAGACACCATTTAAATTCAAATTAGCCTGACAAATGTCATCTATGAGACTCAGTAGATGAGGGAGAAGATCTAACTGTCCTTTCTTACACAGACAAGGAAATCAGAATAAAGCAAAGCAAAATGACAGAGATCTGTTCACTCTTTGCTGCGTTTCTCACCTTAATGGTTACATAAGACCCTTAAACACCGTGAGGAAGCAGAGGTGGAAAGACAGGCATGGCATCTTTCAGAAGCAAACTTAAGAGATTGCGGCACTTTTCATAGTCTCCAAACAAATGATGAGATCAAAAATACCTGTGAGGCTTAGTGTATCTGGAGTTGTTTCTGGGTCTTCTAATCTATTCCACTGGTCCTCGGGTCTGTTACTTTGCCAGTACCATGCAGTTTTTATCACGGCAGCTTTATAGTAGAGTTTTAAATTGGGAATTGTAATACCCCCTGCCATGTTGTGGTTGCTTAGAATTGCTTTTGCTATTCTAGGTTTCTTGTGGTTCCAGAT
>PVIC010025540.1:0-25269 GCA_004025085.1 Thryonomys swinderianus
GCCTTTCTGGACCTCAGCTGTCACAGAGACTGGGACTGTGCAGTGGGCACTCTTAAGATGCCACAGGACTAAGGGAGATCCACAGTGTGTCCTCAAGCCTGGCCCTTAGCGTGCGCTGAATACACAACACACCTTGTTCAGATCTGTGACAGGTAACAGTCATTCCCCAAGCCTTCTAGTCTCCTCTGTGGTCCGTCACTGCTGTCCAATAAGTCATCAGTGAATTAATGTCACGACAAACCTGCACCTTAAACGCTATTTTGGTATTTTTGCTGTATAACCTTAAGTGTGCTTTTCTTTACTGTTGAATATTTTGCGAGTTTTAGGTTCTGTGGGATATATGGAGGGAATATTTAAATAAATCACCTGGCATCTTTCTCAGAAATGCTCATCTAAAATGAACTCATATACAGTTCAGTGGAGAGATGACAAGTACAAAAATACAAGATGCTTTATACTACAATTAATGTATCACACTTCATAGGCCTGAAGGGTAATGTAACCACCAGCAAGGAAAGTTATTCCAAGCTTGAGGTGGTCAACTTTTTGTTTATTAAATCCAGGCCACGTTGCATGGTACGGAAAGCAGTAGACTTGCCTCCAAAATGTGGGGCTGAGTCTTGTAGATCCTTAAATCACCTGGACCTTCGTTTTGGCTCCCATTCGGTGAGACCTAGAAAGAAACTTGGACACTTCATCAAATACTAATTAAGCACCTAGCGTGTGATACAGTTTGAATATCACTGCTCAAAGCGTCTGATAATGCCTGGTGCACAGTGGGCACGCAGAAGGCACCGGGAAACCTCACTCTGTGCTCGTGGGAACATTGCACATCATGAATGGGAATCTAGGAAGACTCGCCCAGCCCGGGGTGGGATGAGAATGGGGAGTTACATGTAAAGAGTCATCTTTCTATAAGGCATCTGGAGTTCCCAGAACATGGAATATATTTGTACAGATTTATTCTTAACAATTTGAAGTACTACAAGAAAGTGGAGCTCTGGGCCTGCCCTGAGGATCAACTTATTCAGTACACACCTGTGGAATTCTTTGGATGTGGCAGGCACTCCCACGGCCCTAGGGGAACCTGCCAGTATCAGAAAGTCATGGTCCTGCCGCAGTGGGGCTTCCAGCCAGCTGGTTCACCTGGGGGCCAGGAGCTGTTGCCACAGTGGCCAGACATAGGCGAACTACTGTGCCTGTGTGGGTGACGTGGAATGGAGAGACACGGGGATCCCTGATGCTTGCATTCAGCGCCCCTGTGGGGACAAGCAGCAGCAATGGTCGCAGTGCTGGGGTCTCTTCCTGTCAAGACACTATGGCAGGAAGCATGTGGTCTGCTGATAGCCCGCCTGGGACCAAGTCACAGCTTCACATTGACTTGCTGTGTGATCTGGGCTGTGTGACTTGATCTCTTTGAATTCAGCTTCCTCATCTGAAATATGGGGAGGACTATAGAATGCATTTCATGGGATTATAGTGAAGATAGGAGATATCAATATATATAAAGCATTTATATAGTCTGACAAATGTGTTTTGTACCTGCTACTGCTGTTGTTACTGTTTTTGTTGTTCTTACTGTGGTAGTTATACCTGCTGTCATTATTTTTCTTGTTGTTCCTATAACTACTGAGGTTAACAATCATAGTAAGCCTCATGCTCCTTCTGTCTTTTTTAGCTATTATCTTTCACCATTATATATATATGTGTTTTTTTTTCTGTAGTCTCTACTCATTTCAGTCTCAGATTTATGATTCTTTTTAAAGAACTGTCTTGAAAGAATGTTTATCAAATATGGAGTTCCACTTTCGGTTTAGTAGTTTTGTCTTAGGAGCTAGGAACTGACATCTTCTATAGATCCTCATGGAGACTACGTTTGGAGAAAACTAAGTCACTTCTTCCATAATAATGTGAGAGCATTTACTGACTCTACTCTGTTTTGGGCTCCGGGCTAAGTACTTTGCACGTGTCATTTGTAACCTTTCCAAAAGCTGTACTAGCTCAACATCACCTGCATTTAATGTTAAGCAAAACTGGGGCCCAGGAAATTCCACATCTCACCAACAGTCACAGAGCTAGAGAATTCCAGAGACAGCCTGTCTCTAAGTCCTGCCCCTTCCCACCACTCCATGCTGTGCTACTCTGTGTGAGGACCTGCTAGATCCTTTGTTACTTACTGATCTCCAATACGAGTTGCTCCAGCTTACCCAAGCAGGCTCACTTGGAGCCCAGGATCGAGGTCCAGTCTAACACCAGGCTGGTAACCGTGAGGACAACCAGACTGTCAGTTTAACAGTTGCTTTTTCAAACCAGCAACAAGGGTCTTTCTCTGACTTAAACCTCTGGTTCCAGGAGTAGCATATTTACTTTGTTTCTTAAGGGCAAGATGTTGCCTCAGACCTTGGGAATTATCTCGCCCTTCTTGCTTCATTTTCCCTTTTGCTCTCCATTGTCTAGTTCTTTTAAGATAAAGGTCCTAGAAAGTCTTTTTAGTTTCTTGATTGGATATTGGTAATCCAGACAAAAGGATCTGTAGACAGTCCGTAACAACGTTAAAGCTGAGGTCATATACCTAGGGGTGTAATCCATGGAGGTGTAGGACAAAGTCCTACCAAAGCTCAGGAGAATACACAGAAAAAAAATAAAGGATGTTACCTGTGGTGCCTTTTTAGAGGAGGAGTGTTACTGGAGCACCATTTTTTTTTTTTTTTTTTTTTTGCTTTTTGGAGACAGGGTCTCGCTTTGTAGTTCAGGCTGGCCCTGAGCTCACCATGGTGCCCAGGCAAGCCGCCGCGAACTCAGCAATCCTCCCGTCTCTGCCTCCCGAGTGCTGGGATGACAGGCGTGAGCCAACACGCCCAGCATTATATGTGGTTACCGGGGATCGAACTCAGGTCCTTACGCTTGCGAGGCAGGCGCCGGAACCACTGAGCTAACCCTCCGGCCCTGGAGCACCATTTTGATAGACAGCTGTGGGTGTTGAGGAAAGGAAAGGCAGGCAGAATAGGTGGGCAGCCAGCAAGGAGAGAGCTCCTGGCCCGTTGGAGGGTGGTAAGGAGCTTCTTGAGACTGAACAAAGAATTTCAAGAAATGCACACATTGATCATTGATGTGACTTAGTGGTGGGAAGATCCCGATAAGTGACAGCAGGGTGGGTTGGGTTGAGGAGCCGGTGGCGGCCATGGAAGGTTTTCGGCACAAGTGGAAGATGGTTTCTATTCATGTGCATACCTGGAATGTGCAGAGGGGGAGCACTGATTCTGAGACTTATAAGATCGAAATGACTAAAGTTTTACTTGCTTTGTGAGTGTATGTATGCGTGCGTGTGCACGTGTAGGCCTGTGCACGTGGTCACGTGTACGTGAAAACCAGCTTCCTCTATCACAGAGAACTTTTCTTTGTGGTTTCTCCATCTTTTGTCTTTCTTTGAATTGTACTATAAAAGAGAGATTTATAGGAACATATCAAAGGAAACTCAAAAGTTAACCAAGTAGTTGAAAGCAAAATTAACTTCTTGCTAATGGTTGAATATTTTAAATAATTTTATCCTAAGTAATTCTCTGCATGCGTTTCCTTGACAAGGATATCATTTAAAGTCACAGTGGAGTAAGTGCAACTAATAAGCTCCTCATTCTCTGTCCAAAACCAGTTTTTTTTTTTTTTTAACATGAGCAGTAGCGAATCAAATCTTCAGAGTGTATTCTATCACCTTTTTAGTCGGCTCTCTGCAGCACATCAACAGTGATGTCAGGAACCTCAGCAGATAAATAAATCTGTAACTTAATGTCCAATGTCAGGAGCAATTGTTTATAATTTGGGGGAAAATAATTTTACAATTAAAATGGATCTGGCCTCGTTTTCCTTCCTACAGGCCAGCTATGGCATATCTTGACATAACTCCATCTTCTCTTCCTGTAACAACAAAGATCCCAGTGGTGCCCCATGCTATGATGCTCAAGGGAAGAACTACATACACCAAGCTGAGGACCTAGGACTTTTATCTACGTAATTATTCATTGTTCTAGGATGAAAGTACCTGCTGTTCTCTGAGTGGCCTGTTATATTATTTACTCCCGATGTACTGAATGAAAGTGTGCAAACTTGGGTCTTCTGTCGTCGCTGCCCAGAGCAGCATGGATGAGACCCAAGCTCAGCTTCTTCTCTAAGTCTCATATCTGTCTACATATTAATTACTTGCCTTGTACTATCAGGCTCACAGGAGACTAAAACTTAACTGTAGAGGTTCTAGTTATGTCCCTTTTCCTTGTTCCCAACAGTCCAATTAAAGTAATTTGACAAATATCAGTTGAATGTTTCCTGGTGGCCAGAAAAAGAAAGGACATAAGATGAAGTTACACGGAGTATGACCATCCGCTAAGCGTGTTGTTGGTTGTATATACCAAGTGAAGTGGGAGGTCAAGTTGTGGATGGAATATGTTGAGTTGAGAACCTAAAGTTAGTGCATGTGGCTGTCTCAGGAACTATAACGAAAGAGGGTTTTGATTGACAAATGACGTTCTAAGCTTTAGAGGCTGTGTTACAAAGGAGAGTGGCTTCCATTCATATATTTTAAGAGCAAGTCTCAAGATTTTGAATGGTTTTAAGCAAGGAGCAACATCACACTGTCATCTCAGAAGAGACATTTTGATGAATAGTAAATAGAACTCATGCTAGCACACAGTGAGAAATTGAAAAGTCTTTTTAAACCACAGCTCAAGGCCCAGTTGCTGTAGGGAAGGAGTGGAGCCTGAACTCCACTGGTATGGTATCTGGTATCTGGATTCATGATACCGTGGGAGAAGTGAAATCACAGTTGGCCACCAGATCTTCTTCCCTTTGGTGGACGTAATTGGCACAGTGGCCGTCCCTGAGGACGCAGTGGGAATGCGGCTGGGAGGCTGTGGCCCTAATTCTAGGCAGGAGTGATAAAGACATGAAACGGGTAGTCCCGTAACAAAAACAAGCAAGATGCCTGATTTGGTAAAATCAAAGGGACTTGGGCTTTACTGGTTATGGTGAGTGAAGGAAAGAAAAATACTAAGATCCGTGCCTAAGCTTCTGATTTGATTATCATGATGTCATTTAATAAATATCATCAATAGATCACAGATAGACCATTACCGGATCTTCTCTTTGACATGAACACCTGTAGATGCAAATGAGCTTTAGAAAGTATGACAGCTTTTATAGAGTGGGAAATTTCCATAGGAAATTTGGTGTGGGAATGTGATGAGGGGAAGGAATAAATATGATACAGAAAGAAAATAAAAGAGCATGTATAAAGGGGGTGAGGAGGGGTGGGTGGGTAGGGATATGGGTAAAAATGAGAATTAACTTGTGTCATATATTGGTACAAATTCCCCAATGTTATACATGATTTTGATATGTATATAAATTGTACCAATAAAGAATTCAATTTATAAAAAAGAAAAAAAAATATCATATCGGATTAAGTTACTATTTGAAGTAGTATAAGGTTTAAGATACGGACCAATGTGTATGCAAGTTTTTAGCATTACTAAATCTGATCATCTCTGGGAATATTTTTAGTACATTGCAAATGACTGCTCAACTGCTCCTCTGGCAAAATGAGAATTAATTTCTTTGGGCCTCAACTACCTTTGATGTTGAAGGGTGGCCGTCTGCAGGCCACAAGGAACTACTTTCTGAGTCCTTGACACTAGTCTATGGCATAGATGGTCCTGTGTCTATTCTAGTGATCCTTGGCCTCCTCCCTCTATTTCAACTGCATGAAGTGAAGGAGCTGATCCTGTAAAAGTAGAAACCTCCTTGCTAAATGTCACACCAATGACGCTCGGTGCTGAGATGGACTTACTTTGTGGGTGAGTACTCTTCCTTAGGAAAGGCCGGTGGAGACGAGAAAGCTCACTGCCATGGTGACCTTCCCCAGGCACCATGTGCTTTCGTGGCCATATGGCCAATCACTTATCTGTTCCCGTCTCTGCCCCCAAGTCACAGACACATTTAATGATAAAGAAAAACACCCAGTTAATCATCTGAATTTTACCCACTCTAAACCTATAATTCAATAAAGTGCCTCAGTGGGTCAGTTTCCCCACCAAATTAAAACATCTGTTTCTCAGTGTTTTAATCACATTTCTCATCTGGCCAAAATCTCAAAACGTGCCACCACTATTTTGTTTTGAGTTTTTCCTAGACAATAAAACATATGTGGAAAACTACATAGCAAAAGTAAGGTAAAACTATGAAGAGGAAGAAAAAGAAGTTATATTACTGGACCGAGTTTTCCAAAATATTTCTTCAGCGTGGGTCTTTGATCAAGAAGCGCAAGGGGCGAAACTGACAAAATAGCAAATACAGACTTTTTTGTCCCCCCTGCATTTCCTGACCTTGAGTAAAGGCGAGTTCTTTCAGAAAATGGATTTGCCACGGAGTGGAGAGAGCCTCTCTGTCAGTTTTACCTCGAGAGCCCGGATCCTTCAGGGAGAAGCAGAGGTCCGCGCTCTTCCTCCCTCTAGAAGCTCTAGAAGATGCAGAGGAGCTCAACAAACATGGCCGGGAACAGAAGTGGAAAGCACTAGATGGAGGAGAGAACTTTCCGGGTTCCCTGTGTCAAGTGGTTTGCCTGGTTTTGATTCGTCGTGTGTTCCTTGAACAGCGGGCCCCGCCGCGCCATCCCATGTCAACATGACTGGGAGGATGGAGAATTCATCTCCAGAAGTAGAAAAGAGGGTTGTGATTGTCATCGTTGTAGTTGGCACTTGTGACTGATTAGTCATTTTGGTTTCACGTGGAGTAGAGAAGGAAAAGATGCTCGGTGTGATTGAATATCTGAGGAGCCTCCTGTGTTGAACTTTGTCTCCTCCTTTTAAAAATTGCCATTTCTGGACTTTATTTTAGTTTTTTTGTTTTGCTGCAGTATGGGTGTCAGCTATGCAGCTGGCTTCGGGTGAGTTTCCGTGCGCTCCCTGGGACTCTCCATTGAACACACACAAGATCTCCACCCTGATGTTTTTGCTCTTTGCGATGTGCTGAAGGGAGATTTGCTCATGAGCGTCCCGTCTCTCATCTCAGCCTCTGGTCCGTCTGTCCTATTTTAAACTTACGGACAATGTAATACAGCAATGGATTTTTAAAATGAAATGCAGCCACTAACATCGCCATGATGTGGGTAAAGAAGTCTTGAGAGGATTGTGTCATTTTGTAAAGAAACAGATAATTAACATAAAGGATCTAGATTTCCTTGTTTCTAGACTCTCAGACAAAGAATGATACATGTAAATGAAAACTGTTGATTAACTTAATAAGGTATAGCTGATATACATTTGTTTAGAGGGTAAGAATATGTCTTGATGTGTGGTGTCTTGTAAAGCAAAATTCTTTATTGTGTCTTGAGGTGTCTTTAACAATTATATGCCTTGCCCAGGTACTTCCTCATTCATATTAAACCAATACTTTATTAGTGAGCAATTTAATAAACATAGATGTGGCAATATTTTAGAACAATATTTCTCATCACAGTGTCTTAGAAATTCATTAAATAGTCCTTCGGAAGTGAAGTGATATATGAGTGAAATTAAAATTCTATTTCCAAATAAATAGCTGGAGAAATGTGTACCAGTCTTGGAATTGTTTGTAGTGGAAACTTTAAGTTTTATTCTTTTACAAGAATCACACAAATGTAATTTTATAAATATGCACTGATGTGATAAAAATGTTTTAGCTCGGGCTTGCTTTGGCTCACTATCTTGTAAATGTTCTATTAGATTTTTATGATGTTTTTCTCAATTATTATATAATATACAGAAAGCGGAAACACACAGGGCACATTTTGACTTGTCATTGTGTTAAGAAGGATATTTTTCTTTCCCCTCATGGTGGTTCTATAAATGCCACCATAGACAGCGCTACTGCTATAGTTTGGGAGTAGATTTAAGTTGGAGTATATTTAAAGCTGTCTAAGTGGTATAAACACAACTCATTGTGAATGTGTGCATTTTGGAAGGCATCATCTTTCGGAAGCCAAAATCAAGACCAAGACAGAACAAGATTACGTGTCTTTAGTCCAACAAGGCATGTCATGGTTATTTACTACTTGAAGAAAAGAATCATGAGGGGCTGGGGATTTAGCTCAGTGGTTCTGGCATCTGTCTGTAAAGCACGAGGTCATGAGTTTGATCCCGGTAACCACATACAACAATACTGGGCGTGGTGACTCACGCCTACCAGAAATCAATACCACACACCACACTGCCAGGCGTGGTGGTTCATGCCTATAATCCCAGCACTCGGGAGGCAGAGGCAGGAGGATTGCTGAGCTCGAGGCTTGCCTGAACTCCATAGTGAGCTCAAGGCCAGCCTGAACTACAAAGCGAGACCCTGTCTCAAAAGAATCATGAAGCATTTTTAGACACACAAATTGATAGGCCTATAAATTAATTAATAGAAACGGAAGTTTGTTCTCAACTTCAAGCACTGATGTATGAATGAGTTGCTTCCCCTGCGGGCAGCTTTGTAGGGCTAAAGGTAAATGGCAGTAACAGTGGCCATAAGCAGCAGTAGCCAGAAAGCCACCCTATTGATTGGTGATGATAGGTGAGGTAGTCAGTTTTGCAAATGATTTACTTTGGTTGTTATAAGTTCGTAGGAACTACACATCTATTCATAACTACAATGTGGCAGTGACCTCCTGAGTGCAGAAGGGGGAAATTTCACCAAATCTCCTGGGCACGCTGCGGAAAGCCCATTTCCTGTGGCGAAGCAGGGTCCATTTTAGTGGGTGGTACGACACAAAGCAGGTGAAGACCCCCCCCCCCCGCCTTCCTCCAGGGAGTGTGGCCCTTAGACAGTGGCAGTGCGGGGACCCCAGGGCGGCCGGTTAGAAATGCAGGACCTTAGGCTTCCCCCCAACCTGATCCGATCGGAATCTGCACTTTAGTAAGAGTGTAAGCAGCACCTGTCTAGAGGCTCTTTATGTTTTTTACACTTTCTGTTTTCAAATTTCCAACGCAGCAACTCACCTACAAAGTAAAAAAAAAAAAAAAAAAAGATTTTAAAACAAATCTTAAATTGTCCATTTATGTAGGTCAAAAGAGAGTCAGGTCCTGTGATATCATAATTCAAACAGATGACTTTTTGCTTTACCAGTGCTCTCTAGAAATGGATGTGTATTTTCAAGTGCACGTGTACACGGCTTCCTTAATGAAAATTTTACTGCAAAAACACTTTGTTCCTAATGCAACCTTAAGTGAAGTTCTGGATTCTTAATTTTCCTCTCAAGTAATTTAGAAACCATTAGTTAAAGTGGAAGCTTAAGACAAAGTAGGATCCTCCTAAGTTAGAGAGTTTCCTCTGAAGATTGCTCTTATAATTGTCAGAGAAAGCTACATTCTTAATTGCATTTCATTACATCTGGGCAGTGATTCATATTGGCATTCCACATACCTGTCTAGCTAGAGTGAAGGAAACCAGACATTGAGAGACACAATAATGGGAGACTAACGTATTAGAGAGGTCACTACCCGTGTAGGGACCCCAGGCCAATTTCTCTCCTTCCTTCCAAGCGAAAAGGAGCTCCTGTTTCCCTCTCTGGGCTCCTCTCTCAGAGTCAAGTCGAAGACATCTGTTTTCCTGTTGTTCCTTCTACTCAGTCTACCACACAGTCGAACAAGAAGGCCATGTGGCTGCTCTGAAGGTCGGGGAGACTCGCTGGCACCCCCTGACACTGGCAATCACGGGTGGCACCAGCTGGAAAGTCAGAAGGAGGTGCCCTCATTATTTCCCACCTCAAAACTGTGGTTTCTGGCCTGTGGCTCTTTTCAGATCTCATCTAAAAATCTTTTTCTCTTGTGTCCAAATAGTTTGATTTTCCTTTCAAGTTAGAGGTCTCCTAGAGGAAGACTTTGAAGTACAATCAAATCCAAATTTCAAAAGTAAAGAGATGTGTTTTCCTGATCAAAAGAAAGAAGTGGCGTTTGCAAATGCTAGTATTTGCCCAGTGCCCCTTCCAAAATGTAAGATTAACCCACACAAATTAACCTAAATGCGTGCTTGCAACTGTAATTTAATATTGAGTTTGTTGAATTCCTTCTCATGTACAAATCCCAGATAACCTGCTCCTGTGTAACATTTGACTTCTGACTTCTCTTTTTCAAGTTCACAAGAAGTGTTACACATTTGAGTTAAAAACTCTACCATATTCTTTAGTTCTTTATTTTAAAAAATGGCTAGAGTCTATTTGATATTTTTGAGTGCATTTGATGTATTTAATATTAAAAAAATTTTGATCTCGAGCCTTGGATTTTCCTAAGAAGTATAATTCAGAAAAAATTTCTAATGAAGGGCTTTGCAGCAAGAAATGTTTTTTTCTTTGATAAATTTCTGCTTATTTGTAAGGCTAACTAAGGTTAAAAGGATCTACTTACACAGCTTGATCAAGTATTAAACTTTAGAGGATGTGAGGAGGACTGAGTTTTTATGGAAAATTGGGTATCTTTTATGTTTTATTCTCCCTGGGGAAGGGGCACATGTCTTCATTAGATTGTAAAGGGGTTTATATTTTAAAAATTAAGGTTCATTGTTTGAGCCACAACTCATTGAACTGTAGACCTTCTTTTCTTTAAACTATCTTGAGTATCACACACATACATGATTTCCATGTTCTTTTTTAATTTCTTGATTTCATTCTCTGTTCTTGCTGAGGCAATATTCATTTTGTAGAAAAGAATGCAGATTTATGTGCTTAAGAGAAGAAAAATATTCTTCCTGGATTTAGTTAACTATACTGGTTATTGTGAAGTGTGTGTGCATTGACTGTGTCTGTTGATGTATGTTTGTATTGATGTGACTATATATCCATGTATTTATACCTATACACGTTTATACATATGGAGACATATGTACACAGATGTGCATTTCTTATGGATGCCTTGGTGTATATAACTGTGTAGATGTATATTTTTATGCAGGTAGAGTCTTGTGAATGCATGCATATATTTATATGCCTCTGTTTCTATGAACACACATGTTCACTGATACATATATGTATATTTATATGTATGTATGTATATATATATATATTTTTTTTTTTTTTTGAGACAGGGTCTCGCTTTGTAGTTCAGGCTGGCTTTGAGCTCCCTATGTAGTCCAGGCAAGCCTTGAACTCAGCAATCCTCCTGTCTCTGCCTCCCGCGTGCTGGGATTACAGGCATGTATGTTTGTATATATTTTATGCATACACATTTACCTCCGTACACATATGAGCACACACACACAAAGCATGTATGCATAATGTGTGATATCTACTATGTGGATGTATTTATACATGCATATATGTTTCTCTGTACATATGATACATTTATATGTTGGCATATGTGTCCATACGAAGTAGAGACATGTACATTTTTGTACGTATCAGTATGTCTGCTCCCTGCCATGCCGGCCTCACCGTTTTGAGCCGAGCGCCCGCGACACTGCGGGCCCGTAGGACGAGGCTGCAGTGCTCGGGGGTGAAATGGGTTCCTTTCCCGGAGCAGGCCTCAGAGGAGCAAGGCGGGGGGCGCTTTGGAGCCTGCCCCAGAGTCCTCGGCTTCCCTAGGGCGGAAGGCACTCGGGTTTCTTCCGTAAACAACTTCCCAGTCACGTGTGGGTGGAGGCCAAACTATTTGCTTCTCAGTGACTTAAAACGTACACGAGCAGCGTGTTTTCACACCCACCCGGCGAGTGCAGGTGGCCCTGTACGGCGGACGGCTGTGTGTTGCTCTGAGTCCTGTTTCGAGGAGGAGACGGAGGGACCAGGGTCGGCGATGGTTTGGATAGCGGGTCACCTCCTCTTGCTAGAGCGTGATATTCTATTTTTCCTGTCCAGACAGTCTTATTCCTCAGAAGCTATGAGGAAGCATGTTATTAAGCAGCTGTGAGGGAACATGTTATTAAGCAGCTCCCTCGTTCGTGGGGACAGAAGAAGGCAGCCAGTGAAAGCCTTCTTTTTTGGTTCATAGATGCTGACGAGATAAACCATTACTCTTTCTGCCGCTTAATATATTTACTTTTTTGAAAACTTGAAAATAAGTGGTTTATTTGAAATTTTCTTGCACTGAGTCTACAATGAGTAATTTTCTTAATCCTTAATAACCATTCTCAATCATTAGTTTGAGAATAACTTCATTTGTTTAATAGCTGGATAAGTTATTCATGATATTTAAATGAGTCGACTGTATGTCACATGGGAGTATTGTTCTTTTTCTAGCATGTTTGATTTAGGTGGTATTAAAATTTTATTTTTTCAGAGGTGATTGTAGTTAGATAATGTCTCATCTCCCATAAACTATTTGGAAATAATGTTATTAGCCAGTTCCCTATTGTTTGAAATGATATAACTTGAGAGGTAGAAAAGTGAGATAAAAGATATCTGAAATGTTGAAATAATCTTTCTGTTTCACTGGACAGTACTGAAGGAACCCTTCCTTTCCATTCTGTAAACTTTACGGCTAGCTCAAAAGAAGTATAATTTAATAGAAAAAATGGGGAAGGCTTTAAAAATTTTTAAACTTCAAGGACACAATGGGGTGGACTACATTGGATTTTGAGGAAAAACTTTTTTTTTAGAAAACAGAGATTTTAGGCAGGGTAAACATAGATTATATTGGCTGGGGTTTAGCAGAGGTATATTTTGTAGTGATTTTGGAAATGATAGGCTTGGGGTTTTTAATGTAAGCAAAGATAATGGTAACATTCAAAGTGATAATAACCAGTCACACCATGCAAGCTCCTCATTGATGGCTCCTTGCGGGCACCATGATTATTCATTTTTTTTGAGACAGGATCTCGCTTTGTAGTTCAGGCTGGGCCTGAGCTCACTATGTAGCCCAGGCAAGCCTCGAACTCAGGATCCTCCTGCTTCTGCCTCCCGAGTGCTGGGATGACAGGCGTGAGGCACCACGCTTAGCACTGTGGTATGTGGTTACTGGGGATCGAACTCAGGACCCTGTGCTTGCTAGGGAGGTACCGGAACCACTGAGCTAAATCCCTAGCCCCATCATGATTATTCTTACCCTCCCAGTCTCCATGACTTTATCTTCCTCCTTCAATCCCAAGCCCAGTCAGCGATCAAGCCCAGCTTTCCCTTTGCTGTAGTGTGCTTTGTCTGTCACATGCCATTTGAGGGCTCACAGCTTTCCCTTTGCTCTCTGACATAGACATATTAATCGAAAAATTCATACAAATTTTTTTTTAACATGGCAGCTCATTTAAGGAGCTCAGTGCTTGAAGTAATGACATCTCAAACTTCAAAATAGTGGAGACTTGAGTCTTCTGGACAAGATGGCCACAGATTATAGGAGAGCTGAGGCGGCAGTATAGCTGCCTGAATACTGTGGGGCAATTCATCCAGGTTTTCTGAAAACAGAGCTTGCTGGGGTATGCTGATAAAGCCTTCCAGCCAATACCTTAAAAGCCACACTCAGAAGCTATAAACTGTTTTTAGCTGCTTCTTTTCGGCAGTGGTTAACTTTTCCTAGATATTTAATTAGAATCCTAGAAAGGGAGGTTTAAGACAATAACATTTCTTTTGAAAGACTGTTACTCAGTGAGAGAAAGGAAACCAGGGAAAACAATCTTTCCCTTTCCTGGCCCTGTGGGAGAAACGTAGGATCAGGTAGTAGGGGGGGAGACACTGGACTTTCTCCTGCTCAACACGTCACAGGACGCACTTGGGAGGGTCATTTTCAGAATCTCTTTCACAACCGTGGATGGAAATGTGGGTGTTAGTTGTGTTGAACCACAGGAAGCTGCACATTCGCGGTGACATGATACATCAAGGGCAGATGCTACAACTAACGGAGCTAGTGAGACCTGGGGAAACACAGCTAGCTCTCAGTGTGAGTAGTTGACGCTGTGAAATACTTTCTTTAGCCACAGAGTGATAGGGTGAGATTATCTTAAGAGTCAGATCACTCATAATTCCTTTCATTGAAACCCAAACATTTCACATTGAAGGAAGGGAAGGACCCTGACCTGACAGGAGGTTTTATAGATGATGAATCTAATTTCCAGTTAGGACGGCTCTTCAGGGAATCCCCCAAGGTCCCTGGGAAGCAGAGTTTTATGATTACCGGGTTCTGTACTGATGAGAAATTTCCAGATAAGTATATTTTTTAGTAGAACGATGTTGAATACAAAAGTTATATGCTGACGTAAGTGTGAAGGTGCAGATTTGGTCAACAGAAGACAAAGCTACCTTTGTTAAGTTTAAATGAATGTGGGACACTTATTAACTTAGAAATGGGTCGGTTTAATCTTTTGGACTCTGTAGTGTCCTCGGTAACAGATACCTGGTAACCGCTCAGAGTCATTTCACTTAACTCTTTGGAACAGCTGAGATTTATGTTAGAGAAGAGGGTCTTCCTTTTCTTTTTTTTTTCCCACCCAATTTAGTTGACTACATATGTTAATTACTTAAATTTTTCTTCTGAAGCTGTACGTTTATTGAGGTGAATTGTTGGGGCAGTTTACAATAAATGAACATTCTGCTAAAATGGGTTCATGAATGTTGGTATTTTAGCTCTTATACTCCATGAGAACCATACTTCCAAGATCCCATTTCCAGGTTTATTTATTGGCTTTATCAATAAACTTATCAACCATCTGCAGTATGGGGCTAGGTTCCCAGGAGGTGTGAAGTGAGTGTAATTAAAACACTAGCTTGAGCTTGACATCAGCATCTGTTTATATGTCAGGGTCTGGGAGGGACAGAGTGAGGCTGGAATGGAGAAGGATACACACACCAGACCATAGAGTATCAAGAGATGGGGGAAATGGGGTTACAAAAGGAGAGGAGGGAAAGGAGATTACAAAAGGAACTAAAATGTGTAATGTCCATGCACCATACCCCCATTAAAGAATGTTTTCATTAGACATTGAAGACACACATTAATAAACATAAAAACTAAGACAAAAAGCCAAACAAAACTGAAAAACCAAGGAGGACCTTCCAAAGCACCTTTTCATGTTTTATAATCCTCTCAAACTTTATCTTAGTTTAAAAGAGTGGGAAGAAAATGTGACTCAAGATAGAGGCATGAAGAGAGGCTGTTTTTCTTTTCGCAAGGCCTCTTATGTAAACATAGTCTTTTGCTAATACATATCTCTAAAGACTGAGAAGAAAAAAACTTGAAAAACACTTAAAGGAATATTATGAGCTTCCATCTCCAGCTTTAAAGCTCTCTTCTGGGGCACTTTACTATGAAGGTCTCTGAATAATACCTCTCTAAAACTTATCAGTTGTCAGTCTTTGACAGTTGGAGCTTACCAATTCAAGATTACTTGTCATATTTTGTCCTTAGTGTTAACGTGTAAAATGATAGCACTTTTTTTTTCCTTCTCATAAATCTGATCTCATAGCTTTCCCTTCTACGATGTGGCTCTGCCTGTCTTCACAGTCTTATAAGATCTCAGGTAAGGACGGAATGTGAGGGCCGGGAGGAATCTTGGTGATCACGTCCTGCAAACTTCGCACATCCAAGGGGAGGAAATCGAGGCCCAGGTTTAAAGTGATTCCCACGAGCATACTCTTAGCTTCTGGGTGATTATGCTAAGTTCAGGATTGAGGTTATTTAACCTCCACTGTCATTTGGCAACTACTGAGAAGGTAAGCTTTTAAAATCATAATACTAATGAAAAAGGACATCCTTTGACAGTTTGCTGTCTCTCTACTTCAGTTTGCTAGAGCTCTAGTGTTTTTTCATTGTTTTGAAAAGAGCATCTCTTTATGAAACCATGGCATGGCAGGCCCTTCACATTTTCTTCCCAACCTCTTACCTTCCCGCTCTGTTCATGGTGAGGTTATTCGTTTGATAGGAAATGTAACCGTTTTATCCTCTTTTTTCCTTTTGAACTTGGAAAGGGTGTTGGCATTTGAAAGAGCATTCCAGTGAATATCAGTCTTCCTGTAAGATGTACCTTGAATCCCCAACCAGCTTCAGGGAATAAGGGTGGTGAAGTTATTACAGTTTGCAGCCATTCAGAGGCCGTGCCACGCTATGGACACTCAGCGTCACAGAATCCCAGAGGTGGCTTTGGCCACCTCTGCCCTCATGCAGACAAAGACTCAACTGGTGTATTTGTCAGGGTATTTTACTAATCGCAACAGAGAAATCTAGCTCGGGTTGCTTTTTAAAAGGAGAATTTAAAGAAGTCATCAGCACATGGAAGTCCAGGTGGTGGGTTGATAAGCTCAGGGCTTCACTGTTGGCATTTCTTACCTTTCCTCTCATCTCTGCCTTCGTCTTCATTTTGCACCTTTCTTTTCCTCTCTAAATTACCAGTCTCTCTGAAGTTAGCTTCAATTCCTGTTGGCCTCCTTTAAATGGAAATAAGTTGGCTCATGTGAGCCCTCCCTGCTTCACACCCTCCTAAAACTGCACCTGTGTCTGGCACACATGGGTCTCCTGCCTCCTCTGAAGCTGGAGGGGGGTTAGGCTAATGTCTCCGTCTAAAACTCAAGAACCATGAGAAAAAGGGAACAATATGTTTCTGCCACAAGAAAATTAGGGTGTGGCTCTTAACAGTGCTTGTAATCATCATGTTATGGAAATGACATCAACACGTAACAATTACTTGAGTCTTACTCTCTGCCAGGTACTTTTCTAGTGTACAATGTTTATTTACCCCTTTTTCTCTTCATACCGACACGAGGAGGGAGAACCATAACATTTACTTTCAAAGCGAAGAGACCGAGTCACAGAGACATCGGCTGTCTTCTGCCAGGATTTTGAAACTAAGTATATGTTTAAGGCCAATCTTTTAACCACAGTTCATTCAATCAAGGTTATTTTCACTCCCTATGACCTTCCGGGCATTGGGAGTGGGAACATTATGATTCATATTTTGGTTTTCTTATATAAGAGAAACTTATTTAAATTGCTATGTCTGATTTATTTCATTTAACGTTATGGTCTTAGAGGTACCTCCATTTACCTACAAGTGCTTCGAATGCATTTTTTTTTTTGTTTAATAACAGAGCAGTATTCCCTGTGTGTAAATATCACATTTTCTTTATCTGCTCATCTGTTAATGAACAGACAGGCTGTTTCCAAGATTTAGCTACTGTAAATTGTGCTGTTATAAATGGGGGCATGCACATATTATTGTAATATAATGACTATTTCTTTCAGGAAGAAAACTACAAGGGTACTGGGTCAAATGGAATCTCTATTTTTAGTTTTTTGAAAAATCTCCATACTAATCTGTTTAGTGGCTGTACTAGCGTACACTCCCATCAACAATGGAGAAGGGTTCCATTTCGCATATATCTTCTCCAACATTTGTTACTATTTGATTGTTTTGAATGTTGGTCATTCTTCCTGGAATAAGATGGTATCCTAATGTTATTTTAATATGCATTTCTCTCATGGCCAGTGATGTTGACTACTTCTTCCTGTATTTATTAGTGGTTTTTACTTCTGAGAAGTTTCTATTCATTTCAGGTTCTCATTTTTTTAAATGAATTCTTTATTGGCACATTTTATATACAGCTCACAATCACACACAACGGTGGGGAATTGGTATCAGTGTATGACACAAGTTAATTCTCATTTTTACCCACATCCCTACCCATCCACACCCCCCCGACCCCCTATGTACATGCTCTTTTATTTTCTTTTGGAATCATATTTATTCCTTCCCCATATTATGTTCCCACACCAAGTTCCCTTTGGATATTTCCTATTTTACAAAAACTATCATACATTCTAGTACTCATTTACATCTACAGGGGCTCATATCAAAGAAAAGATCTGGTATTTGCATATCCGTGTAGATGCTCATTTTGATTAGGTCTTTTATTTTTGGAAGTCTAATTTTTTCTGAGTTCTTTCCATAGTCTAGAATTATTTACTCTGAGGAATAGCTGGCAAATAGCAAAGGAAAGGATAGATAATAGGAATATCTTTTTTTAAAAAAGATAAGAAGAGGAATAAGAGAAGGAAAGGAGAAAAAGAAGGGAAAAAGGATAAAAAAGAATCAAATGGAAATAGCGTTTTGCAAATGGGGGATCAAGGGTTGAAAGGATCAGGGAAGGACCATTGGGGAAGGGCCAAAAAAGGATTAAGATGAGTTCTGTACAGGTACAAAGTCCCCACAATAATATTATTATGTATTGCCAACATGTACTAATATAATAGATTAAAAAGAAATTACTCTCTATATCTTCATGGAAAGTGTAACTCAGACAGGGAGACTTTGTGTGAGTTGACTTTCCATCCCTTTTCATCGATAACAGACACCTGAAATAGTCAACTGATAAAGAGAAGATATTTATTTTGGCTCAGAGTTTTTGTAGTTTTCAGCCATGCTCAATTGTCCCTGTGGCTTTGGGGTCTGGGCTAAGGCAGCGTGGAACAGCGTGAGGATGTAGCAAAAGAAAACTGTCCACCTCATGGACAGGAAGTCAAAGGGAGGAACAGGAAGAGGCTGAGGCCCCTGTAGTGCATGCCTGCTGAGACCTAAAGACTTTTTACCAGGCCCTGCCTCTTACAGGTCTGCCACCTCCCAGGAACGCTAATCTGGGGACTCCAACTCCAATTCCCAGGGCTCTGGGGACACCTGAGAGACAAACTGTAGTAGAGACAAGCGCATTGTCCATTTAAATCCACATTCTGTGTCTAAATAGTGATTGTAATTTGAAGGAATGTGTATTTATAGAGCAAAGGGTCATGACACAGTGAGAAGTAACTGATTTTTTTTTATTGAAACACAAAAAGACACCTTTGTGAATTGTATGAAACTGGCCTTGTTCCTAGGAAAGACAGTTCAAAATGCCAGCAAAGAAGGTCCAACTTTTCAAGAAATGGGACTACTTTTCTTCCGGTTACATTTACTCTTGATAAGAAGGTAGGTGGAGGTGGGAGGTGTGGGGCGAAGATTATTGAGGATATCTGGAGTAGGTGAGTGATGAAGCATTCTAATCTTAGTGTAAAAAATTGCACAAGTTCATCCCTTTATTCTTTCCCGATTTTAAAAACAATACAACAAACATAAAACACTGAAGAGGAAGGACAAGGTTTGCTTGTGGAATCAAAGATCAAGTGATTGATTGTCCCTCTGCTTGTCTCAGGGTGGTAAAAACAAACCATCAATGTGTCCTTTCCTGTGACGTTAGAATATTCCGAGTATCACATTTGGAATTCAACTCCCACATCAAAGGCTTAGTTTTAAACTCTAGTCTTAGATGTCTGCAATTGAAGCACTTGAACAAGACCCCACAAGCTTCTGTTTTTGCACAGATTTGTCCCTTCCCCTTTTCAGTTACTCAGCAAAAGGCAATGGGTATTAGCAGCCAATTTCCCAAGAGGATGATCAGTAGATAACTCAAAACCATGCTCCGATTCTAATCAGAAAACCTATTAGTGTCCTGCTTACAAGACACCTAGAAATCAACAAAGTGTTGGAAACCAAAATGTTACTTGAAAAATATCTAAGGGCAAAAATAAAATTCATCTTGAAAAGTTCGCCCTGAGGATGGAAAATCTAATATATCTGTTTGTTAGGACTTTGTCTAGATGTCCGAATAACTCCTCTCATGTGCAGTTTACCCCAGCTACACATGCATATAGTTATATGGCCGAAGTGAAGGCCATGAAACAGAATTCAGAGACTAGGAGACATTACTTCAGGTTCTTGGGAAATGCTGGCTTTGAAAACTTCTCAAGTCTAATGTACCCAGGTAATTATATTAGGAGTTTTCAAAAGACTTGGAAGTTGTGTTTAAACCACAGATCAGAGCAGATAAGTCAGTGGACTTTGGATCTTCTAGTTAGTAGTTCTGACTTTCCTGCCTTGTCACGTCCCTAAATGATTATTTTGTATGCGTGTGCTTCCCGTTTTATTTTTCCTGATGTATGGAGAGAGATGCAGAATAACCTGAAATAATTCTGGGAAGGTAGCAACCGCTATTAATTTGGCTCCATCTGCCACATTAATTCTGATCAGACTCTGAGCCTCTGAATAGACAGCAGGTGTCAGATAGAAGCAGACGTCTTGCATGTTTGTTTTGCTTTTCTCTTCCCCTTCATATTTCTGGGGTTATGAGTCTAAAGATAATGCACAATAGAATCATGGAAACGTGTTTCTTATAAGAGACATTTAGAGCATATTTTTAAGGGATTCGGATTCACTTTTGTCTAGGACTCTGAGCTGTAACTTTTGCATTTTAAACACTGCAAGGAGGGATGCAGAGGGTCTGAAGGTTCTTAAGATTTTTCTTTGTTTTCCTCTTGATGCATCAGCAAAAAGAATATGCAACCTCCAGCTCATCTTTGTTCTGCACTTGATCTTTCATTCCATCGTGCAACGAGATATAACAAAAACAAGCTTAATTGGATATCCAAAGAATCCTAAATTATAAGCGTGTCTTTATTTTATAGAAAACATACAAATAGGTTGGCACTATCCTCTGAAAAGCAGTCTGCTGTAGAAATCGAATATACCTCTGTGTCTGTAGAGAAGGAAAAAACTAGTTTCTGTATCTTCTGTCCCTAGGCCAGGCTTAGCACATGAAATAATGTCCCTTGAGCTAAGACCGCGTGGCGCTTGGTGTTATGCATTTAAAGAATCTGAATATTTCCACCCATTCATCAGCTGGAACAGTTGTTACATCGCCACAGCGTCTCCTCCCCAGCAGCCCTTCCCAGCTCAGCCCTTAGCACCAAGAGCGTCTTTCTCATGGGCTTTTCCAGTGCTTTGGGTCTTCGCTGGCCCGAAGCAGGCAGCAGCAGTCAGGGGACTTCAGGGCCCTGAGGTCATGCTGAGCCAGTGGGGAGCATGGAAGACAAGGGGACAAATTGCCTTGTCTCCCCGCCCTGTGGGATGACTCTGGGCCACTGCCTCAAGTTTTCTCTGTCTTTCCTTGCCCCGACTTGCTTTCTTTGCTTTCCCCACTGTCCTTCTTGGACTCCCCTCGTCTCACCCAAGGAGTCCCCTTGTACTCATATCCTCTTGATCTTGTCGTCAACTTCTGGGGAAACTAAAAGTTCAGGCACCGTGACTCCTAT
Source organism: Thryonomys swinderianus (assembly GCA_004025085.1). Taxonomy (NCBI): domain Eukaryota; kingdom Metazoa; phylum Chordata; class Mammalia; order Rodentia; family Thryonomyidae; genus Thryonomys; species Thryonomys swinderianus. The sequence continues at coordinate 21,030 of PVIC010025540.1, forward strand.
AAATTTGTGTCACGAAGGCACAAACCAGTGGATGAATTTCAGAGGGATCTAACTTTCAAGCCAAGCAGAAACTGTTCCGTTCGTCACGGAGGCTCCTAGGAAGCGAATGTACTTGGGCAGTAACACCACTGCGCATGTTAACGAAGCCGTGGAGAGTTTCACCTAAATAGAGAACAAGGTAAGAGTAAATTACCTGGACACAAAACAATTATGGGGGTTCTGGGTTGGTTTAACACAGTGAAAGTACTATCGAACTCCTGCTGAACGTCACCCAGAGATACCTTCAGCCTCAATTTCTATTCATAAAGATTAGCAAGAATTGAGGTATCTATTCAAGGCAAAGTAATTCTTTATGTGGAACGGCAGATGGCTGGAGAAATAAGGTGCACCAATTGAAACTTCTGTGATTCTTTCACTATGTTGAAAAATGACTCATGAATTACGTACAGGAAAGCATAACATACCTGTACAATTTGTGCTTTGCTTGAGGCCAACTGAATTCACTGACTTAGGTATGTGTTTACGCACATATGCATATGTTTTGTTGTTTTAAAGCTAAAGATAACCCCATTTATTCTACTCTGAGAATCAGTAGTTGTCTCGATTCTATCAGGGTATAAAATGGTAATAATAACCATCAGAAATAATGGAGGCTGACTGATAATTGTCATTTACTGAGGATCTTGTGGGTCATTAGGTATATTGTCTAATTTAATCTCCATGGTAACATAATGGGAAGACATTATTCAGCCTAATGGTACCTGTGAGGAATGAGAGCCCAGAAAGAGGTGGGGAAAGATTTCTAAGTTCACACAGGAAGTAGAATTCAAATTCATGGGCGTCTTTAGCCAAGTGTGAGGACTTCAGATCCGGTGAGCAGGAGACTGTGGAGAGCGTTAGGATTCCCTGGACGGAGCCAAGCGTTCCGTGGGCTTGAAGGAAACACAGGAACTCAGAGGCTGGGGAGGGAGCTCCTGGTGGGCCGTAGATACAGAAGCAGGTAGCAGGGTGTAATTACTAAGGATCTTAAAACCGTCCATTTCTCTCACAGTAAAACTCTGTTTTCTTAAGTTGGCTCTTAAGTTCTGGCATTTACTCCTTAAAGATGCTTGCATACTTTTTTCTTTGCTTCTTTTGTTAAATTTTGTGATGCTGGGGATTGAACCTGGGGTCTTGTGCTTGCCAGGCAAGTGTTCCACCGCTGAGCCCAGCCCCAGCCCTCCTCCTTGTCTTCAGGGCGGCCATGGTGAATTTGATGCTGTGAACTTTCCTCATCTGTCCTGTTTTCTCTGGCTCCCTCTTCGTTGCCTGATGTTATGCTTCAGACAGAGTTGGAAGTGCTTCCCGGGGTCTCACTTGTTAGGAGCTGGGATGGGAGTCAGGTGTTTTGCTGGTTTGGTGGACATTTTTTTTTTTTTTTTTTTGCTTTTTGGAGACAGGGTCTCGCTTTGTAGTTCAGGCTGGCCCTGAGCTCACTATGGTGCCCAGGCAAGCCACGGCGAACTCAGCAATCCTCCCGTCTCTGCCTCCCGAGAGCTGGGATTACAGGCATGAGCCACCACGCCCAGCATTATATGTGGTTACCGGGGATCGAACTCAGGTCCTTGCGCTTGCAAGGCAGGCGCCGGAACCACTGAGCTAACCCTCCGGCCCATTTGGTGGACATTTTAACAAGCAGCATCTGGTGAAAGGAAACACGCTGGTGAAGGGATGGATGGTCCATCAGGGAGCTCTGACTCCTGGGAATCACACAGAAACCCAGGATGGTGGTGACAGAGTGACGGGACCCACATGCTGTCCCTTCTGCACACAGCTGCTTTCGTGGCTGCTTCCTGGTATTGTTGTGACACAGGAAATCCCACACAGATTTGGCCACTGACTCGTGGACTTTTAGTCTCTAAACCATGAGGCAATTATACTTTTTTTTTTACTTTATAAAGTGTCTGGGCTTGGGCAATTCGTTATAACAACACAAAATGGCAAATAGCTATCTTAAAATTCGATATAGCTTTTATTTTTCCCAGGGTAGATCTCTATTTCAGATCCCCAATCTCCTTGCCTCTCAGCTGGGTTTAAATAATTAATCTATCTGTTTTTGTAGCTTATTAATTTATTTCTGGGTTATTACTGGATGGTCATGCTGATGAGAAATCTTCCCTATCCCTGCTCCTGTATCCTTGCTAACATAACTGACTCCAGGTGTTTGTGGATTAACACCTGGACACTGGGTAATTCTTCAGCAGACACTGAGTGTCCTGCAATTTAACTGGGTCCTGACACTAGCGATCTGGAGGCCTTATCAGATTCTAAAGGCTGAGAGTTCATTCCCACAAGCCCACCAAACCTGAAAGAAATGCTCATTGCTAGAGTATGTTGAGCCTGCACTACTCACCGGCCCTTGCTGAGGGCTCTGGTTATCTAACTGTTAAGAGTTAGGATTGAGAGCAGGCGGGAAAGGCCTCACGTACTCAGAGGTGGGCTTTGGAAGGTGACTGCATCACAGGCGTGATCTGGCTGACTGGCTGTTAGGAAGTGTGTTCTGCTTGGAAAGGCAGGTTAACAGGGGCGAGACTTGAAAGGGTAGATCTCTGTCGGGTTCCTCTCTTTGCTGTCTCCTGCCTCCATGATGCAAGCAGCTTTTCGCCTGCCACGCCCTTCTGCTATCCTCTCCGCACTGCTGTTTCTACTTTGGAGCAGGCAGACCATAAACATAACCACAAGCCAGGATAAACTCTCCTATGTTTTCCTTTCCTTACGTTGACAGTAAACAACAACAACAACAACAACAACAGCAACAACAACAAAAATAAAACAGAAAACCAGAAACAAAACTTATGTATATGGGGTGTGAGGGGTTGTAGTGAGGTCAGGGAAATGAGAAAAAAATGAGAATCAAGACACGTCATGTTACTACACATTCTCAATGATGGATGTGATCATAATCGCTTACCTAAAATTACCAGTAAACTCGATAAAGGGAAAAATTAATAAAAAAGCTACAAAAAATAAGTTTTCCCTTTAAGTTGCAGGTGTCAGGTAATTTGTCATAGGGACAAAGAAAGTAGCTAAGACACTAACTGAAAGCTGACAACATGCTTTGGTTTTTTATTTTTAGAGGGAGATTGGCCCTAAAACACGGAATGCGTGTGAGCATTAGGTGGTCTAAAGGCAGGCAAAGCAGGGGCGAAGGGTAGGGGAATGGAAGCCTTGACAGTAAAGGTTTTTAGTAAAGCTTCATTGTGAAGATGGCATTTCAGCCCATCCCGAAGGAGCCCGCTCAGCACGGGGTGGCCCAGGCCTGCGCTCAGACTCTGCCAGAGCAAAGCCCAACTGCAGCCTGTGACTAAGGGACAAGGAAACACATTTCTGTGGCTTAATCTACAGGACAAAGCGCATTCCCTGGCATCTTTTTGATGAGGAGTAAATGCTTCAGTTAGGATTTGAGCTAGTGGCTCCTGGGATTCCCAGCATGATGAAGCCAGATTTAAGTCTCCTTAACCCAGATGCTTAATAAGCCACCTTTCTGCTGTGTAGGGACATGAGGTACGTTTACTGTCACAGACTTTCTTGAAGTCAAAGCCAAATGGAAGTCAGGTGCCATTAAATGGCATCATAAGAACAGTATGAATACTTTTGTTCTTCTGGAATTTCTTGTACTAAAAGGCTTGAGGAAAAATGGCTGCTGCTGGATCTCTGTCTGGTGGGTAGTGCTGATATTTCATACCATGACTCAGAGCTGTCATCCTCTTGGGTATGGACCAGAGGAGAGGGGGAAATTTAAGGATGCTCCTAGGTTTTGGCCTTCGGAAATCAGTAACACATACTCCCTTCCTTCAAAATTCTACAGGTTTTTTAATTTGAAAAAGAAAAAAAACCCTTTGTGAAATGCTTGGTATGTATATGTTTGTATGATGATACGAGGGAGGGTCACAGGGTTACAGACTTTCAGGGGAAACTGAGGTGACCATATGTAAATGGACCTGTCTGCTGTAAAAAAAATAGAAGCCACATTATGAAGTGCTGTTAGCTGTTTTGTACATTGAGAGTCTCCTAAGGGCCCTCTTTCCCTCCCAGTGTAAGCCTGCTCGTCAGTTTTGGGCTAAGAACTGTAGAGTTCTGGCTTTCTTTAATACTCCTGATTTCGCCTTAATGATGGGAGGGACCTCAGGCATTCATAGCCCTTAGTTTTTCATCTGTGAAGTGGGGACAGTAGTTCTTTTCTCATAAAATAGTTAAAGAG
>PVIC010025541.1:0-25156 GCA_004025085.1 Thryonomys swinderianus
TTTTCTCCCAAATAAATATAAATTAAAAGGCTTCAGGCCGTTTCTTCTTGGTGGGGCAGTCCTAGCCAGTTCTGGAGCATCTATCAAATAAAGGCAGATTCACATTCACAAAGAAGGTTTCATTGACTCATTCTGTGAAAACAGCTGAATTTATTTGACAACATGCAGCTTCGTTCATTCACATGACTTTATCCCCAGTCTGTGACCCCTATGCTTTCTCCTCCAATAATGATGTCATTAAAGATGATGGTTTCAAATCAGTTTGAGCGGCAAGTTTGTTTATTTTTTTCTAGATGGTCTTGATAGAGTCATCAAATTAGCAAAATGAAAGGGCCTCTTAGATGACCAACTTGAGTCCCTTTGATTGACAAAGAAGTTCATGAGGGCTAGGAGAGGCACAGTGACCTGGGCATCATCAGAGATCACGTCAGTGGCTGAGCTGGTACAGGGACTCCATGCTCCTAAACCCTTCTGACCTGCTGTTTCAACTGTGTTTTGAGAGGCGGATAAGTGAGATAATTTTGTGTATATATGAGAATCTGAAATCTTTTAAAGACTATGATATGGCTTAAATTCAATGGAGAATGGCAATTGGTTTTAGTCTTCAAAACCTTGAATATATATTAGAGAGAATAATATTTTTAAATACTGAGTAACCTCTCCAGTCCCAGAAATTAGAATTTATGTAAGACTTTTTTTTTTTTTTTTGAGACAGAGTCTCGCTTTGTAGTTCAGGCTGGCCCTCAGCTCACTATGTAGCCCAGGCAAGCCTCAAACTCAGCAATCCTTCTGCCTCTACCTCCAGAGTGCTGGGATTACAGGTGTGAGGCACCATGCCCGGCACTATGGTATGTGGTATTGATTGCTGGTGGGCGTGAGTCACCATGCCCAGCATTGCATGTGGTTCCCAGGAATCGAACTCAGGGCCTTGCTCTTGCGAGGCAGGCGCCAGAACCACTGAGCTAAATCTCCGGCCCTGGACATTCTTGATAGTAACACTTTTATGTAAAAATAAATTTATGTAAGTCTTTGGGCATTCTTGATAATAGCACCTTTATGTAAATTAGTTATGATCAAAAGTGTCTAATTATATGCAGACAAGGGGAGTGGAGAATAGGAGGAATCATATAGGACCAGCTTCTGAAGCCATTGTATGTTAGTCAAGGAATTTTTTCAATTTTAAATTACAAAGATAATGGTTTGTTTACTTTTCATCCTACAAGTGCAATAGAAAGAGAAATATATACCCACTATACAGACAGTAATAGAAATATATAGCCAGGGCCTCATACCCCACTAGGCTACTCTGTGTATATGTAGTTTATTATTTCTTGTGGCTTATCTTTTTTTAATTATTAGAGTCATGCAAGTTAATTTCCAGAAACTAACACAAAGAGACTGAAGTAAAATAATTCTAATCCCACCAATCAAGGATAAAAGGCGGAGATATTCTGATATTTTATTATATTATTCACTAGTTATATAAAAACAGAAATATTTCTAGGGTGAAAAGTATGCATATGAAGAAATCTTCTCTAAAAATTCTTCCATAACTCACTGAATTATCAAATTTGTTACCAGCTTTCAGAGAAGCTCACATGAGTCAGTAGGATTCACCAGACATGCAGCCCACAGATTGGCAGCATGAGTGGCGCCTGACATCTTTTTCAGACTTCAGAATCTCGGCTCTTGCATCATAAATCCTCTCCTTGGTGCCCTTGCACAGTGCTATCTGAGAAACACCACCTTAGGCCTTTGAATTTTAGCTTTCAGCATACTGAAATATTCTAGGGAGGCTTGAAAATTCTCGATGCTCTGTCTGTGCCTTATTTCAATCTCTAGGGGAAAAACCATCATGTGTACCTTTGCGGAGTTCTGCCAGGAATTACACAGAACAGCTGAGGTTCAAACCCGTGATTCCGGAACATGCCAACATCAACAGGCTGAAAGAAGCGAGTTGGCATCTAACCCAGGCACCTTCAATTCTGAATGGACTTTATAATCATTTGGGGAGTTTTTAGTAAAATACCAAAACCCAGACCACAGTATGGACATTCTGATTCATTTAGTCCGGGATGGACCTCTGGTTATAACAGTGTCCCCAAACCCTAATATACAGCTGAAACTGAGGCCTGCCAGTCTAAACCACCTTCTCTGCCTCCGCAAAAATTATAAAGTTTATAACAAATTTTATAAAATTAAAACTCAAAGCCATTCCCCTCCCCCTGGTACCAGGGATCAGACTCAGGACCTTCAGCATACAAAGCAGGTGTGGCACCACTGAGCTAAATCGTTTTAAGATTCTAGAAAAGACGATCTTGCTTCCTTCATAGCACAGCCCTTGTAATAACATTTCTCACCAATGAAAAAGCATTGTTCATAGCTACAGTATGATCTCATCACTATCTGAAGTGTACACAGTCCTAAAAAACCTTGCAAAATGTCCTTCACTCCAGGTTCCCACAAGTTCATCATTTCCTGGTCCCGGTACTTTTCTATTACATTTTACTTTCCAGTCAGCTTCTTTTCTTTCTTGTTAGAAGCAGTGTGACATTGACCAAATTATTTAACCTAAAAGTCACTTTTCAACTATTAATTGGGACAGTCTCCAAGCTGCATAAATAAGGCTACCAGATTTAGGAGGAAAAAAAATACAAGACAGGAGCCGGAGGGTTAGCTCAGTGGTTCCGGCGCCTGCCTCACAAGCGTAAGGACCTGAGTTCGATCCCCGGTTACCACATATAATGCTGGGCGTGGTGGCTCACGCCTGTAGTCCCAGCACTTGGGAGGCAGAGACAGGAGGATTGCTGAGTTCGCGGCGGCTTGCCTGGGCACCATAGTGAGCTCAGGGCCAGCCTGAACTACAAAGCAAGACCCTGTCTCCAAAAAAAAAGCAAAAAAAAAAAAAAAAATACAAGACACTCATTTAAATTTATTTCCTATAAAAATAATTCTAAAAAACAAATTTGTCCCACACAATATTCAAAACCTACTTAGATTAAAATGTATGTATCTGGTAATCAATTTTAACTTAATGTTCTATATTTCTGTCTGGATTTACAACCTAAGCATTGCAAAAAATGATTTTGGTATTGTATGGAAAGTTCTTGACCATGGTCAAAACTTAACACATGTTAAATCCTTTATTTCACCCACCTACCCATTCATATTGCACTATTCTTAGCCTTATTAACTATTATTAACAACATATGGATGGCTGAAGTAAGTTGAACAAAATAGCAGTCTTTCATGGAAAGCACATATGAATACAGCATTTACATGAGCTATTTTTCTCTGGCCATGAGTAGCATGTCTTGCATACAAGCAGGCCACAGTATCATATTATTGTGTAATATCGAATATGTATTGTTCATTAATCCCTTTGGCAATGACAGCAAAGAAGAAAGGAGGACTCAGAGGAGTGTTTAATGGAAACATTTTCTTCCCCCTTCTAGAGAGCAGGTGCACAGCTCCTTCTGGGCTTCCGAATGGGGAAGTGGATGTGGAAAACACCACTGCAGAACTCCGTGTCACCTACTCCTGCCACAGGGGCTACAGCCTGGAGGGGCCACCTGGGGCACAGTGCACTGAAAACGGAACGTGGAGCCACCCAGTTCCCCTCTGCAAACGTGTGTGTTCACTTTAGGACCACTTGGAATCAGATTCGGTCTCTTGATTGGCTTCCCCCATATGTCAAACAGAGATAACCGCAAGGAGAACAACCCATTCCTGTCAAACCAAATTTTATGGAGTAATTTTTAAATCCACTTGTATTATCTAAAATATCCTTGGAATCAGATTTTATCAGATTCCTTGGTTAATTACAATTTCAAGGCACTGTGAAAAACTGCACCTTAACCCATTTATGTAGAATATTGCATTTCTTTGACATGAAATTCATATATGCTACCTAGAAAAATTCAGGGAACAAAAATTTGAAAAGAAAATTTTCTATTACGTTCCACTGTTGTGAGCATTGCAAAAATGGAACACTGCAAAAATAGGTTAATGAAAATTGTATATAATCAATTCTCTTAAGGACAGGAAATGGGTACCAAAAGAAAACTGTTTAAAATATAATGTTTATATAACAAATACACATGGTAAATAAAGGTAGGTATAATCACTTGCATGAAAATAATAGTCACAGACAAGATAAAGTCCAGAGAGCTCTAGCTTCTTAAAGTAACTACCATAAAGCCTTGACTGAGCCTTTAGGGTTTAGCAGAAGCCTTCCTCACTAACCAAGACTTCTTCTGAACCCATTTAAAAATCAGAAAAATTAAGATTATTTGAAATATGTGTTGATATAGTCCCACACACTTGCACTAAGCAAGCCTAGCACCATCAATTCCTATTTTCTTGACCTATAAACATGAACACATCTTTATCAGTAAGGCTTGCAAACTCCAAATTGAAGTTCTAATGTTCTGCTCATAGCCACGTGAGTCTAACGTCATATTCAGCTCACGCAGAAATGTCTGATGATCCTCTGTTCCATCCTTCTGCAGGACGTTGAATAAAAAAACTAATTTGACAAAAGAATTTACTACATTAATATTCTCCAAGTATGAAGGGAATATTTTATACAACCTTGATTTCTAGTATCCCTTTTTTCCTTCCATGCTAATCAAAAACAATGTAAAATAATGGTGCAGACTATATTTTCAGACAGCTATTTAGTTTTCCATTTTGTACTTATAGAACTTTCCTTAAGGACTAAATAGCAATTGTATTTTCAGATAGTACCTGATTTTGTCTGTACAAATTATTTCAGGTGGATTCAGGACAAGTCTGTGTTTAATGTTTGTGAAGTGGATGCTAAAGAAGGAAGATCCCAAGTTTTAACTTAGCCTGAGCCACTTAGCAACTTGGCATGACATGGTCTCAAAAAATAGGAAAGGGGGCCCGGAGATTTAGCTCAGTGGTTCCGGCACCTGCCTCGCAAGCGCAAGGTCCTGAGTTCGATCCCGGGTAACCACATACAATGCCGGACGTGGTGGCTCATGCCTGTCATCCCAGCACTCGGGAGGCAGAGGCAGGAGGATTGCTGAGTTCGCGGCAGCTTGCCTGGGCTCCATAGTGAGCTCAGGGCCAGCCTGAACTACAAAGTGAGACCCTGTCTCAAAAAAAAAAAAAAAGAAAGGGATATAGGGAACTGGGAATGTAGCCCAATAAGAAAGCCCTGAGTTAAATCCACAGAGAGGGAGAAATAGAAATAGAGGTCAGAAAGGGAGGACAAAAGGAACAAAAAAGAAAAAATTTGAAGCACTGTGCATTTTAAGACTAGTCACCATCATCGAGAAACCACCCCCTGCAGGAGTCTACTCTGTCTTTAAAGAAATAAATTAGAAACAGAGAAAAATATCATTAAACATTGTATTGTAATTTTAACAGCAAATCCATGTCCTGTGCCTTTTGTGATTCCCGAGAACGCTCTGCTTTCTGAAAAGGAGTTTTATGTTGATCAGAATGTGTCGATCAAGTGTCGAGAAGGGTTCCTGCTCAGAGGCCAGGGTGTCATTACCTGCAACCCCGACGAGACGTGGACACACACAAGCGCCCGATGTGAAAGTGAGTCAACAGCGGGACCCAGGGCCTGCCGTCAGCGCACGTGCTTTCTCATCTTTGTGACATTGTCTTCAAAAAACAAACTTAATGGGAGATATTTAGATACCTGCACTGTCATGGGTGTCATCTTCTACACTAACATTTTCAAAAATTTTAAAAGAATTTTCAGTATCAAAGTTAGAAAAAAAGTCTTTCCAGAACTAAACTAAAACTAACCCGAACAGGATTCACTGAGCAGATTTTGAAAGTGTGCTCTTCTAGGGAGAAGCAAGAAAAATTAAATTTAAAATACATATTTTTTTTCACATTCTCAGGATCCCCAAACTATCCTTTAATCAGTTACAAGCCTTTTTTGGATGCAAAAATTATTCTATGGTTTTTTTTTTTTTTTTTTTTGCTTTTTGAGACAGGGTCTCGCTTTGTAGTTCAGGCTGGCCCTGAGCTCACTATGGTGCCCAGGCAAGCCTTGAACTCAGCAATCCTCCTGCCTCTGCCTCCCGAGTGCTGGGATTACAGGCGTGAGCCACCACGTCCGGCATTGTGGTATGCGGCGTTGACTGTTGGTGGGCGTGTCTCCACGCCCAGCATTATATGTGGTTACCGGGAATCGAACTCAGGACCTTGCGCTTGCGAGGCAGGCGCCGGAACCAATGAGCTAACCCTCCGGCCCTATTCTATGGTTCTTAAACTTGAGTCTGTTTTACAACCTAGAGAGTATTGGAAAGGCCAGATTGCTGGAGGCCCAGCCTCAGATTTCTGAATTAGTGGTCTGGAATGAAACATGACACTTTGTACTTCTAACGAGTTCCTGAGTATTACTGATTAGGGTGTGGCTGCTCTAGGAACTATAATTTCAGAACCACTGGGCTAGCACAGTGTTGATTTATCCAGGGTGTGACATTACAAGCCACAATCTGGCAATGCTGCTTTCTATCATGGGATAACTTGTGGCATGTCTTAACATGCACTTCCTACTTCCTCTTGAAACACCTGCCCTGTCTAACTTTCACCCTCCAGCTTCCCTGGTTGCCTACACTACTCCCTCACCAGCAAGCAATACAAATATCTGTTGGGTCAAACTACACAGAAAACATTGGGCTACAAAATATAGGACCAGTACATTGTGCCTACAATGGTCTCTGTGTCTTCGGAATACCCACACTCCATCTAATGGGAGCACAATTGTGAGTGTGAAGGTTTGAATTTGAATCCTGCCCTCAAAGATTTTAACTCTCAACCCATATTAGTGCCTTACTTTTTCTAAGTTTCTGAGTCTCATTTGTTAATGCAAGAAAAATGAGCCAGAACAAGATCACCTATCACAAAGCTTTAATGGAAGTGAAAACTGCCGGCCAGTTTGCCTCAGACAATGGAGAAACAGGTCATTGGAAAGTGGAGTGGGGTTTTTGGGGGGGACTTGAGGATTGGGAGAGCAGTGTGGTGGATCAGGATTGACTTGCCATGGGTGGCAGATTAGGGAGCTTACTGATAGACTGCCCTTTGGGGCATATTGGAAAGGAAGCCATCTTGGATCTGGCACAGTTTAGGGGTATGTGGGAAAAGGAGCCTTTTTAGATCTGACACAATTTAGGGGCTCTTTTTTAGAGTGGTTACTCTAACAGTTAATAATGGCAATAATACCTATCTGACCAGTTTGTTATCAAGAATACATAAATTGGTGTCTAGCATATCACCCCCATCTCCAGATGAGGAAGAGGCACCCGTAAGCCTAGATTTTCAACCATTAACCTACTATAGTATTAGAAAGTTGGTTTTTCTTCCAGATAAATGTGAACTGTAATTTTAAGGTAGGATTTAGGCCCTAATACTTAGGAAATCTACCATTAATGAAGTGGGAAGGGTTAAGTGTGTGCAACTGAAATTCTCCCCAGCCTGCAGTCTAGTTTAGAGCCAGCAGAGTAAAGGGAAGCAAGCCAAGGGACCTCATTCTGCCCAGAGATCCGCACCTTGGACTTGGCTCCCGGAGACTTACCATGCAGGCCACAGGGCGAAGCAGGAGGAAGAGACGTGCATTTACTACAAATGTTCCTTCCATGTACACTGAATTCACAATATTCTTGAGAGGGTCCGGGATTGCCTTGGAGAGGAGACAGTTTTCTTGTTTCTTGTGATCCTCGGTTCTCCTTTGCGTTTTCTCTTAGATGGGAAATTTCCAGCTTAAAACCAGATATTCTTCCCTCCCCTAGTCAGCAACCTTCTCATCCTGTTCACCTACATCTGACGTTCATCTCTATTAATCAAAGATTAAAATGCAATAGATGTGATAGTTGCCTAGGGTATAAACTGCAGATTCATAAGCCAAGAAGCCCAGAATTGTGCACTGTGAAATGAGCTTCCAGGCTTTTATTTTTTTGTTGTTGTTTTTACTGTACTAGAGATTAAACTCACAACCTTGCACTTGCCAAGCAGGCAGTGGTGCCACTGAGTTACATGCCCAGCACTTAGGCTTTGATTTTCAAATGGCCACAAACCAATCTTCAGCTCACCATGAGCTTCCACCTGGAGCTTCTTCCCCGCTGATCCACCCTAGCTGTATCAGCTGCCCAGTCCTAATGCCACTTACACTGCACTCATACCCTGGTGATCTTCAGCATAGTTAAGTTCACCGCAATCCCCATACAGGAGGATGTCCACTCCTGTGCTACAGCTCAGTGTAGGTTGTACTGTAGTATTTCTTTGTTATCTTCTCCTACTTCTCTGGGCAAAGAGTCGGCATTTCCCTCATTTATTCCTTTCCATTTTCTGATGCATAGTAGGCATCTTGTCCCACTTAGAAGGAAAACAACACTTAGAGCATACAAATTAATCATCCCACTACCAAGTTTTTAATAGTATTATGACAACAAAGTGACCTTTCAGAAGCCAGGCTGGGAGACTTTTCATCCAAATCTTAGACTTACACGGATAGAAACTGAATACATTCCTCATTTCAATCCAGTCAGGATGCTTTGTGATCCATCCCAACATATGCTAGGCATTTGAAGGCTTCTTATAAAATCCTAAAGGAAATTTAGTTATGAAAAATTGTATCTAAGTAGAAAGACATTTAATAGAGTTGTTTTTCAATTTATCAGATACCAAAGTAGAGCACTGTTGCTTACAGTACTGCAAAGGGAGAAACCAACAAGAAACCTGGAATTTCACAAGCCTTATCATAGGCTATAGACAATATTCATTGATTTACTCCTCTTCCAAATATGTACTGCACTTGCATGAGTTATTTCAGGGACAATTAAAATATTCCTGACTGGATGTATGATACTGTGTTCGTGATCTTTACTCTAAAACAGTAACATACGGTCCTCTTATTTTTCTACTTTCGGTTTGATAAAAGCATCCTACATTGCCAGCTTCGTGCACGCACCTCTTTGGTGAGGTACAAGAGCTCATTTTGGTCTCCTACAGGCTGACCTTGAGGTTAGAATAGTTCAGCTTCAGCATTCGAATCAGAGGGTAAAAATCCTTTGATCTTGTACATATAATTCTTCTAAACAGCAGGTGACTCTCTCAGTTCCTAGTATTCCAGATATTAATGCTCCCCTTATGTATTTTATCTTGCCTTCAAGACAGTTCAGCCTTAGAGAGCACGCTGTATACTCTGTCTGGATTCGTAGCCCAGGCTTAATTTTTGTTGTTTTGTTTTTAATCTTCCTACAGAAATCTCATGTGGCCCACCAACCCACGTAGAAAATGCAATTGCTCGAGGCATATATTACCAATATGGGGACATGATCACCTACTCTTGTTACAGTGGGTACATGCTGGAGGGCTCCCTTCGGAGTGTTTGCCTAGAAAATGGAACATGGACATCACCTCCTGTCTGCAGAGGTAAGGAAATACTTAGATGATTATTTCTTAGTGAAGCTTCAGGGAAATATATGTGACAGTCTAATAAGACAGACAATATGCATCAAATTTTCATCACTTTAGTTGTCTTTGGCTTTAAATTTTCTCATCAATTGCTTCATTTTCCTTCATTTTATTGTTTCAAAAGCTTACACATAAAACACTTAGTTTTTTGTTTGTTTCTTCCCACTCCACCCCTTGGTACTGAGGATCGAACTCAGGACCTTGTACTTGCAAGGCAGATGCTAAAACCGCTGAGCTAAATCCCCAGCCCTAAAACACTTAGTTTTTAATGCTTGAAATCATGCAAAAAAATGGAAAAAGTAATAAGGTATTCAACTATATCTCTCTAAAATTTAAATTACAATAATTATTTTCATTTATTCCATAAATATAAACTTCCAGTCAAAAACTGTGCTAGTGAAAAAGACTGTCATAACTAAGAAACTAAAACAATCAAATTAATGGGTGTGTTGTTCACATGAGGAACAGTTTGATTTGGATTTGGAGTAAGAATGTCAAAGTCTTTAATAAGCTGGGGGTGTAGTGAGACAAGGAGCACTGAGGAAATCAGTGGATACGTAGCTTAAGCCTCAAAAGAAGAAGGTTAGTCTAGGAAAAAATAGAGGAATTAATGGGAGCGACAGTAAGAAATGTGATCACTAACCTGCTGGAGGCAGAAGAATGTACTGCCTTTTTCTGAGAAGACTGGGACATCCTCACTGGGCAGCCCAGGCTTCCCTTAAAGTCATACATCAAAACAAGGATTGCTTGCTTGCTCACTCATTTCTTGACTTGTTTTAAAGTATTTGAACATTTTCAAGTCTTCTGGAAGGGACATTTCTCCTGGCCTACATCCACAGAGGCTGTTCTTTATACCTTCGTGAACCACCTTCTACCCTCCCATGCTGAATCCTTCAAATAACTAAAATTTTGCTAGCCACATTCCAAGAAGTGCCTAAGTAGTTTTGGGTCTCTTTTGAGCCTGCAGTGTTCACCTGCAAGCCTGAAATGGTGAGGGGAGTTCTACGCCCACTCTCCAGGGCTGGGATCTGGTTTTCACTGGTTCTCTGAGCACACATTGAACAACTACTCTGCACCAGGCTCTATGGTATTCTGTCCTTCAAAGGGCTCACAGTCTACTAGAGGAAAGAGACAAATGGTACCCAAAAGTAAATAAATAAAGGTGTAGTGTGTTCCCGTCAAACACGGAGAGCCCATGTCTTGTGCACAGAGCTGATCTCCTTCCTGTGGGGAATGGAAATACCCAGGAAGGCTTAATAGGGAATGTTAAACCTGCTGTTGGTTCTAAAGCCATTATCCAGGGAGAAAAGGAAAGAAGGACGCTCTACATAGTGACAAGGAAGGATTAGAGAATGGCGTATTTATCTGTGCTCTGCATTTTTCTACATAAGTATTTTCCATGTCTCTTATATCAGAATATACAAGAAGGTATATCATCTGTCCATCTATACACACATACTTGAGATACATGCCTAATATATCCTTGTGAATGTGGTACTGAAATCTCACATAGAGTTCAAGGACATCAACCAGAAAAGTATACTGGAGCTTTTTGTACTTTCCTTTGCATTAAAAAAAAAGTTGCATATGATATGATGAGATACATATACATAGTAAAATAGTTCCTATACTAAAGCAAACTAACGTATGTGTCATCTCACATAGTTTTTTTTTGTAGCAAGAGGATTTAAAATCTCATTTGACTAAAGTTTAAAATATAGCACATTACCTACAGTCCTGTTTTTTCACATTAGTTCTCTCAATTTGTTCATCCTACCCTTCTGCTACTATATATCCTTTGACCTACACCTTCCTATCCCTTCCTTCTGGAGAAATAGATAGATGGGGAGCCCAAGGTGGGAACTCTGAGCAACACTATCATTTGCAGATCAGTAAGGAAAGGGAAAGGACACAAAAAGAAGGAGCCAGCAAAGTGAGAGAAAATCAGAAGGGACTAGTGGGCCAGGATCCAGTGGAGGAGATTTTTTTGACAAAAGAACAGTAGCCAACCATGGCTCATGCTCAGGAAGGACAAGTGAAAGAGAGGCCAAGGTGCATGCCCTTGGTTGCTATTAGGAAAAATGGTAACATCATGAAGCCAAGAATATTGTAATAACTTGGTCATAGTGATTATTTCTATGCACATAGCAAACCACCGAGTTGTCAGTCTTAGATATACAGTTTTTATTTGTATAGCATACCTCAATAAAGCTGGGGCAACTGCAGTGGTAACAGCCAATGTTCACTTTTCTAAGTATGCTTCTCTAGATATTGACATTTCCACACCAGATTTCATTTTGTTTTTCTTCCTTTTTAAAGCTTGAGTCAAGGACAGGCAATACACTGTGACTGCACAGTCCTACTGTCTGACACCTGCCCCTGTGGAATTCTCTGGGTTTATGATTCTTCCTGTTTCCCTTCCAGCGGTCTGTCGATTCCCATGTCAAAATGGAGGCGTGTGTCAACGCCCCAATGCTTGTTCCTGCCCAGATGGCTGGATGGGGCGTCTCTGCGAAGAGCGTAAGTCTCTTTCCAAATCTTACAGTCCCAATAATTTGCTTGGAAGCTACCAACTCAGGAGAATTCCTAGGAACTGGCTCAGCTGCCAGGAAGAACTTGCTGGTTTACATTTTTGAAGTAACTAGACTACATAGGGCCAACCTAAAATATCATTAGGTTGCAGAGAACCTAGAATAGTAATAACCTTGAAAACACATTTGTTGAGATCCACCTGAAGTCGTGTTCATAGGCTTGCTGGGGTGGACTTACAAGAGGTCCCGTGAGAAAGAATAGAGTCATCAGGCCTCCTCTTCCCTTAGCTCAGGTCTGCAGTCTACCCCCCCCCCCAACTCATTGCTGCATTTGGTATAAGTTTATAGCATTGGATAACAATGAATTTGCGGGAATATTTGCAGTCCACCCTTCATTGTCATGAGGAATAGTTCCTCCTAATTATGTATGTGAGGAGGTGGGCATGGTGATACATGCTTATAAATACCTGCTCAGGGAAGCAAGTCTGTGTCCAGCTTGAGCACCTTAGCAACTTACTGAGACAATGTCTCAAAATTAAAATTAAAATTAAAAAGTCGTGCGTAAAGTTCAGTGCAAAGGCCCTGAATTCAACTCCTAGGGCAGGGCAATGGGCAGAACATAGGTATTTTAAATCCCTTTTCTCACTGCTGGGACAAAATACCTGACACTCGTAACTTAAAGGAGGGAAACTTTATTTTAGTTCATGCATGGTCAGTGGCATGGCAGAAGAAAGTTTCTCATGTCTTGGGGAGCAGAAAGCAAAAATGAAAATGGAGGAACCAGAAAGGGAAATAAGGGCTATCAGGCCACACCCCTAGTGACCCGCCTCTTCCAACCCGGCCCCACCTCTTAACACCAAACCAACCTAGCACCTCATAATCCAATCCCCTGTCACAAGCCCTACCTCTGAGCCCAAGCAGATTTAGAGGAAAATCCAGATATAAATCACAACATAAAGAAAGTGAACTTCCAATTTATACAGTGCTTAGTAAGTTAATATAATCTTGATCCCTATAAAAATCTGTTGAACTTCAGCTTGCAGGGGAGTGTAAGCAAGTACTTAAATTTTTTTAATGTTTAAACTGTACTATTCCAATGTCTTAATATATAAGATAGAATAGTTTCAGATTCCATTGGGGTTAATGTATATAAACCACGGTAGAATCGATGTGATGGTTATTGGTCTAATTTTTTTGTTTGTTTGGTTTTGTTTTTGAAAGCTAGCTATTTTAAGATGCTCTAAACTAGTTAGGTTTGACTTAATCTGTAAAGGAAACTGTGTAATAGAAGTAAATTTAAGCTTGATCAGAGCAAGTATTCCCACAATGGCTAAAGAAAACTAAAACCACCCTTACCTCCTACTTCTCCTCAATCACTCCTGGAGATCCCAGACTTTGTTACAATGCCGTGAGTCCAGACACTCAGGAATAAGTCTGGAGGGCACCAAGTAGAGGCCTTGCTGGGCATATCCCAGCCCGTCTGCATGAGACCACACCTTCTCAGGATTCCACGTCAGCACCTATCCTCTGAAGATACTGTTAACATGTCCATTCTGACTCAGGAGATGAGGGCTGGGAATTGAGATTCTGCATTTCTAGCCAACTCCTCATCAATGCCAATTCAGTTGGCTAGAGAACCACACTTTGAGTGTAACAAAGCAATAAACAATCTCACATCTTCTAAGCAAACTCTGGTTCCTCTAGCAGGAAAGATAAGTACAGGGAGAGGCAATTTAATCAGCCCATAGTTTTTAAGAAATTAAGGATAAGTTGTCCTATTACTAATGACCAGTTGCAAATGATTTTGTTTTCCCACTGCTTACAAGAGAACCCATCAGATTTCTACTTCACATTTAGTACAGAAGACAGCCCCATGGCAGCCCAACCCTCCTAGAGCAATTTATAATGGAAATTTGAACTGATAATAAATGAAGGCCGTATCACTCATTTTGTGAAGAGTTGAAGCGAAGCACTTAGCAAACATCGATTCCCATGTCCTCACTGAAAGCATACATTTGGCATCACAGTCAGTACATTTGGCAAACGATCCAGACTTAATTTCCTGAGTGTATTTTCCCAGTGATGTTCATTAAGAAGCACAATGTAAAAGGGAAGATCCTCTACAGGGTCATGCATGATATTATTTCTTACTGAAAAATGTTTTTGAACACTTGAAATATTTGAGCATGTACATTTTGATCAAATAATTTTCAATGACTCTTTTTAGCAATATGCATTCTCCCCTGTCTGAATGGCGGCCGTTGTGTGGCCCCTTACCAGTGTGACTGCCCACCTGGATGGACTGGGGCCCGCTGTCATACAGGTAGGCTTCTTCTCATGGCTTCTTGTCTTGATGCCTTGGTTCCGTGATGCCCCAGGAGACACCGACACCTGTAACTCAGTCTCAGGGGTAATGGCGAAGCGAAAAGGTGGCCAAGAGTCCTAAGAATTTTTCAAGATGGTCCTTTGGGTGGTCTTAGGGTCGTGACCTCAACAGTGAACTGGATCACTGCCTGGAAAACACCTTTCAGGGGCATGTGCCAAACAGTAGCCTTTGGCCTGGGTGCGTAGCTACATGGAAGCCATGGAAGAGAGAAGTTGCCGAATGAGTGTGAGTCTTTGGCTTCATTCCTCAGCACTGCAAAGAAAACAAATGTTCTCAAATACAGAAAAGAGAATCTATGTTGATTCTTTTACAGCATGTAGAGAGATGTTATGTAGAAGTTCAACAGATTTACTGTAATCTCAGTGAGGCTAAACTACTAAATTCATTCGTACATTTTAGAAAGAACAAGGCCATAAATAAATACATTTTCTGTTGAAGGGGGCGCCTCATGAAAGAGACAGCTCCTCATTGTGGAAAACAGTACAAACTATGTTGATTGGTTGCTAATAAAGATGTTCCCTAGCCAACCTTTATTTTCCTCAACTTTGACATTTAGCCCACTAGTTTTAGACATCTGTTTAATTGCTTGATTCTAACTACCTCTGACCTCAGGAGATTATATGCCACTTTGGAATAGATATTTTTCATCTTTATATTTCTGGTTCCCAGAATAGAACACAAATCTTTCAGTAAAGTGTCAAATAAGTCAATCTGAAATGACAGGGTTTGTTTGTTACCTTTGTAACGTCTTAAAACATGAAGCCACTGTTCATGACATAGAACTTGCTCTATTTATTTAGTATGAATTCTGGCACACCACTGTCTCTCTGTAAAAATGTTTAGACCAGGGCCGGAGGGTTAGCTCAGTGGTTCTGGCGCCAGCCTCGCAAGCACAAGGACCTGAGTTCGATCCCCGGTAACCACATATAATGCTGGGCGTGGAGACTCACGCCCACCGACAATCGACACCGCATACCACAATGCCGGACGTGGTGGCTCACGCCTGTCATCCCAGCACTCGGGAGGCAGAGACAGGAGGATTGCTGAGTTCGCGGCGGCTTGCCTGGGCACCATAGTGAGCTCAGGGCCAGCCTGAACTACAAAGCGAGACCCTGTCTCAAAAAGCAAAAAAAAAATGTTTAGACCACCAGCTCCGTGGGGTGAAAATTTAAAGTATAACGAGTTTGCTAACAGGGAGGCCTCCGAGACAGGGATGACCATGTGACGCAGAGTCCACGTCAGGATGCTTCTTGAGCTTGAGAGGGACACTGTCAGTAAGTAAATCAAAAAGTTATTGAATCCTCCCTAGCCAATGTGCAGACTGGCCATCCATGAATAATAAAAAGAAAAAAATCCTAGAAACTAAATTTGAAGCATTTCTTTGAGATGTTTCACAAAATTTAAATAGTGTTTATTATAATAAATCAGCTTTGGTGTTTTTCTCCTGTACCCAAAATCGAACTTATGTGCAAACCATCCCTCCCCTTTCCGGGCACATTATCTTTAGAGGTCATGCTGCTACCTTTCCCCATGTAGGAGTCTTTCTTGACTCTTTCCTCCTTCATCTGAAACTCCAGTGTCTCTCTTTGTTCCTTACAGGGCTGTATTTCTCGCGTTCTGCTCTATACCGTGGTCACCAGCTAGTGAAAGGCCACCTATCTCGTTCTTCTCAGCATCGACTGTTTGGCCTTCTTTTCTCTATTTCCGATCTGAGCACCATTCATCTACTGGTGTTGGTGCTTCTTTGCCCCGTTTAAGGTAACATAGGATGGTGATATGTTGTCTGGATTTTTCTGACACCAAAGTGCTGCACAGATGACCTCGGCACCACTGGAGCGCAGCCCACTTCCCGTCCTGCCGGCCACACGCTGGGCCCTGCCGTGCTGGCTGCCTCGCTGCTCCTAAGGACTCCCCCATCTCTTAGCATTTAATCATGGTTTCCCTCCTTTTTCTACCTGCCATAAACTTACTCAACTTCCAAAGGCTTAAATTTCCCTTTATTTCCATAGTTGTTCTATATAATACAGTAATCAATTTTCTAACATTCAATTTCTGTAGGTGTTAAGTAATTAGGTAGAATCGTGGAGTTTAAAACACCATTGGGCTGATTCATTTGTATTCCTTTTACTTCCTTGGTTCTCTGACTAGAGTGAATTCTCAATGACACAGCACTACGTAGTCTCCTTTTAGCACATCTTGCATCTGAACCTGATATATATTCTACTACTTCATAAGAACTAACCCCACAAAGAGATATAAAACAGAAGCCCTCCCCCCCACCTCCAGAATTTTAATCTAGCAAAGAGGAGGACAGGCAGGATAACCTATAAACACATAGCTGAATTCTATAAAATGGCTGTGACAACATTGAAAGTGGGTGAGATAAGCAAGTGCCAAATTCCAGAAAAGGCTTTTCATTCTTAGAATCCAAGGATGAGCAAGAAGACTGGCCAGAAGGACATTCTTCTAGTCGAGGGCATGGAGCACAACACCCATAGGCAGGTCAGCCAAATAGGACTGGAAACTGTAGAGGCCTGGCAGGAAGATAAGCTGCAAAGATAAGCTGCCTAGATCAAGATATGTGAACGTGTGAAGTTCAGGATGCTCCATTATGCTTTGTGAGGAAAATTATATGGACAGATTTTCTTTTAGAAAAAATGCTTTGGCAGCAGTACTGGAAAGAGCAGAAAACAAGAGTATAGAGATCAATTGGAAAGTCATAGAACGGAATAGACAAGAAGTATATAAAAAAGCCTGGAAAATGATGATCCCTAGAGAGTGGATTTAGGAAGCATTGGTAGGTAGAGTCCATCCTACGTGGTTACTGATCTATGGGACCAAAGTCCAAGAGAAGTCAAAATTGCTGTTTTTTGCTCGGGCCCAGAGATGAGAGATGGTGAGTGACAGAAGTCAGAGGCAGAGATCAAGGTGCAAATGAGGAGCTAAGGATGCACGCAAAGAGTCTGAGGTGTCTGTGCAACATACATGGACAGTGGGATGATATGCAGTTGTGTGGTAGTTTGGGTTCCCTGTGGAGCAATCCAGATTGGAAATAGAGATTTGTAAGACATCCACAAAAAAATTCAGGGGGAGAATATGAAACTTTGCACAAGATACACAGCATGCGAAGGTGGCTCATGATAGGGGAGGGGGTGGGGAAGGTGTTACCCTTTTAGACAGGAAGGTAAAAATAATGGCCAGTTACTACAGCCAGGCACTGCTAAATCAAAATGCTCTTGAAAAACTAAGTTTTTCTCCTATCAGAAAGCACAAACTATGGGGAGTTGGGAGTTTTTTGCTGGGTTTAATCCTGTTTGTTTCATCATTTTCTTTTTTTAATTGAATTTTTTATTGGTACATTTTATATACAGCTCACAGTCACACACAACACTGGGGAATTAGTACCAGTATATGATACAAGTTAATTCTCATTTTTACCCACATCCCTACCCACCCACACACCCCACCCCCTGTATACATTTGACCTTGCTATCCCCTGCTAGGAATATACCCAAAGGAATTCATCATTTTCTTTCTTATTAAATTCCAAATATGTTGGCCTGCTTTCACTTTAAACTTGCCAAGAGCCCCCTTCTGGAAAAGATGGGTAGTGTACTTCTTGTTCTCTGACCCGTGCTTATCAAATGTATAGTCCTTATTTAACAGACACTTCCGCTTGTTCATGAATGAACAGTTAGAGGTAGTATTTACTAACATTTCTCAAGGATGAATTTTTTAAACGAAGGGAAAGGCCTACTTTTCTGTGATGAGTAGACTGAACTGATCCTTGTTGGCCTTCCCCATGAGACATATCTTTCTTTTCCCACATAAGGAATTCTCTTTTCTCTTTGTTGTCAAATTAGCTAGAATTAGATCGTCAATTTTTAGTATCCTCATTTTTTTAAACAGATGCAAATGAACAGTTGGGTTATGATCTGTGGATTTCTGAAAAGGTGGCTGCATAGTAAATCTTTGGATAACCTCTTGAAGTTTCACCTTTGACTAATTTTTTAATTGAATTTTTTATTGGTACAATTTATATACATCTCACAATCACACATAACATTGGGGAATTTGCATCAATATATGACACAAGTTAATTCTCATTTTTACCCATATCCCTACCCACCCCACCTCCCCACCCCCTATATACATGCTTTTTTATTTTCTTTCAGAATCATATTTATTCCTTCCCCTCATTAACATCTTTGAGTAACTTTTAACCCTATTTCAGGTTCTGTAGTTTCATTTAAAGCTGGTGAAAGCCATGAAATATCTCCCAGCCAACACTGAGGGTTGCTGAATCATTTGTTTAGACAATCCATGTTCTGGATTTATTACCCTCCAAGTGAGGTCTGGCTTAATCACCCCACCAGTCAGAGATTACTGCTAGCTCCCTCAAGAGATTCACATATTAATTGAACATATGAAAAAATTACAGTTCAGAACAGTCAAGGTGCGCAACAGGTTGCTTAAATTAAAAAACTAAAGAAGACAAAAGTCAGTAGACTTGGAGTGATCAGCAAAGCTTTCAGTAAGTAGGCTGAAAGTTCTCCAAGTCTTCAGTGGAAACACTGGGCAGCCTGGGAGGAAGGAGGGAGGTGGAACCGTCCTCTTCATAGCAAAGCAGCTGTCTGAGGGACAGCGGTGGCCTCCGCAGAAAATAGAAACAAATCTTATCCCATGAGGCTTCCCGGACATTTTCAGGATTTTGACGAATTAACTGAATGTTCTCATGTTTCTTCCCAGCCACTTGCCAGGCTCCCTGTTTAAATGGTGGAGAATGTGTGAGACCAAACCGATGCCGCTGCCCCTCAGCCTGGACGGGACATGACTGCTCCAGGTAAGACGAATGCCTGTCTTGCAACATGCACATGAAAATTCAAGGTAAGTTCTCTTAAAAGACAGATGTGTCTCTGGTTTGAGTGTAAGCATTTTGTGCCCCCAAATCTAGATGCACTGTCTAATTGGAACTCAAGACAAGCCTAAAAATATGACTTCAAGATGGACAAGTTAGACAATATTATCTTAAAAATAAACAGCCTTGAGCTCACATCACCAGCACATATACTATAACTGGAATCACAGAGAGAAGTTGAATATAGTCCCTGCTTAAGGATGAATGACACAAGTTGAAAAACATTCTGTATCTTTTCGTAGCTGAAAAGGAAAAAAGCTTAAATAAGAAAACCATCCTTCCTACGCAAGACTGTAAATAATGAACTCAATATACTACTGAAAATGACCTAACAGACATATGAGTTCTTGATTATAAGGAAAGTATTGCCAAAAGTGGTGACTCATGCCTGTCATCCCAGCCCTCTGGAGGCAGAGGGAGGAGGACTGCTGGGTTCGAGGCTTGCCTGGGCTATTGTGAGCTCAGGGCCAGCCTGAACTGCAAAGCGAGACCCTGTCTCAAAAAAACAACTTTAAAAAACCAACCAAACAACCAAAAGATAGTATGGATAATAAATGTATATTTTAAAGTCAAATCTATTTCCTCAGATTTTTAATGTTTTATGTGTTGTATTTTATTGACTATAAGAACATTTATATAAAAATACATTCTAGGGCCAGAAATGTAGCTCAGTGGCACTGCACCTGCCTCGCAAGTACAAGGCCCTAAGTTTGATACCTGATACCACCAAAAAAGAAATTGTTCATTGATTTTGTATTTCTGACCAGATAAATACCAGAAAAGAGAGCCATAAAGAAGTCCAAGATAAAGTATTTTGATTTTTTTTTTTTTTAGACAGGGTTTTGCTTTGTAGTTCTGGTTGGCCCTGATCTCACTGTGTAACCCAGGCTACCCTCAAACTCACAGATAACCTCCTACGTCTGCCTCCTAAGTGCTGGGATTACAGGTGTAAGCCACCATACTAGGCTGAAATTTTTTATGTCGTCATAAGCTTCTCAGAAAATCTCAGGCATATTGTGCCAACGCATCGATAAAACATTTTCCTTACAAATGCTGCACACACCAGACATTATCAGCTCCATTTCTAGACTTTTACTATATACATTATACATTTACTTTTGTATTTCATATATTAACCCTAAAAGAGTTATAATCATTTTTTAAATTAACAAATTCAGTTAACTAACAGTAATTTTTAGTTTCCATTTGCTGCTTTGTCATTTTGATTGGGATATCAAAGTCAAACTCACAAAAACAAAAGGCTGTTAAAATACATTCAACAGAATCTGTCTTGCACCAATGGATATTCCTATATTATCTCAAATGCATGATATCTCTGCAGAGAGAGAACAAATTCCATCCTAAAGAGAACTTTGGAATGAACAAAATGTTTAGAAGCTTCCAAGGGAAAATCAGTTTTACCTGACAGTAAAGTTGAAAGAATTTTTTTTAAAAAGAAAGCCAAAGGAAAAGAAAATAATAAAACAAAACAGTGATTCAAAATGAATAGAAAATATTTATAACTTTCTTAAAATTTTATATTCAACCACTCATTTTACAGAAAAGATACGAGTTTGCATGATTCCCCAACATCTAAACATTCTGCAGAGGCCCATCCTCGATTAGGGAAAGGATAGTTAAGAGATTATATGAGCCGGGCATGGTGGCTCATGCCTGTAATCCCAGCACTTGGGAGGCAGAGGCAGGAGGATTGCTGAGTTCGAGGCTTGCCTGGGCTACATAGTGAGCTCAGGGCCAGCCTGAACTACAAAGCGAGACCCTGTCTCAAAAAAAACCAAAACCAAACAAACAAAAAAAGAAGTTATATGAACATACTATATCTATTAAAAAAGAGACCAGGATCTAAGTTTCTGTGGAGAAAAAATACAAGAAAAATGATGGCACATTAAGGAGAGAGGTATAAAACACACTTAAGGAAAGATTACAAAGCTGCCCAGAGTACTGGGCGGTTCCCCCCCCCCTTCTTCTGTAAAACCCGGTTTAATCGGGACACTCTTGCTAAAACTCTAACTAGCTCACGCAAAGAAAGGAACTCACCACAGTAGTGGGATCTGTATGGACCCCCAAGACAGAGGAGTGGCTGAGCACCAGAAGGACCAGAGCTAGGGACTTGCAAGCCACCTGAGGCCCCTCCCACCTGCCTAACCTCCTCTCTCCAGGGACCTCTCCATCTTCTCACTACAGAGTGACTTTCTCTGCTGGTCAGTTCACAGGAAAGCAGAAACACTTAAAGATCACTCACTTTACCTGTCATCTAGAGACAGTAAGTGTCCCAATTTTATAATCTTGGAGAAAAGCCAGATGTAGAGATATACACATATAATCCTAAAGCTCTGAGAGGCTCAGGCAGGGAGAACACAAGTTCAAACCCACTGTGGCCAATTAGCAACTTGATGAGACTTTGTCTTAAAATAGGAAATCAGTAAAGGGGCCGAGATTTAGCTCAGTGGTTCCGGTGCCTGCCTTGCAAGCGCAAGGTCCTGAGTTGATCCTGGTAACCACCCACCAACAATTAGTACCACATACCACAGTGCCAGGCGTGGTGGCTCACACCTATAATCCCAGGAGACAGAGGCAGGAGGACTGCTGAGTTCCATGCTTGCCTGGGCTACTTAGTGAGCTCAGGGCCAGCCTGAACTATAAAGCAAGACCCTGTCTCAAAAAAAGAAAAAAAAAGTGCTAGGTGTGGTGGCTCACGCCTGTCATCCCAGCACTCGGGAGGCAGAGACAGGAGGATTGCTGAGTTTGAGGCTTGCCTGGGCTACACAGTGAGCTCAGGGCCAGCCTGAACTACAGAGTGAGACCCTGTCTCACAAAAAAAAAAAAAAAAAAAAAAAAAAAAAAAAAAAAAAAAAAACCAGAAATCAGAAAAGGCTGGAAATGTAGCTCAGTATAAAGACCCTGTGTTCAATCTCAGTATTTCACAAAAACAACTTTTCTTTTAATCTGAGAGTAAGATCTTGATTGGCCCAGTACCCAGAATGCATCAGTGAATGGTGGTGCTAGGTTGGTTTGTGTTACATTAACATGAAGGGTAATTAAAGAACGGAAAGACCGGCATCCCTGGCAAAGACAAAGGTGGAGTGTAATTCTCTATAATGGCTGGGAAGAAAATGTTTCTGAGACATCCAAACAAATGTTTACAATGATTTTTTGGTTTTTCTTTCCCATGAGACAGAGTACGTAAAATATTGTAGGCCTTGTACTGGCACAGGCACTAATCCAGAAGCTCAGTAAGTGCTTCCTGACAGTGGACTGATTTCCTCATACAGATGGCCACAGGTGGAGAAGAAAGGTCTTGTGATCCATCCAGTCCCTCAGGCTACAGCTTTCTTAAAAAGCATAAGACTGATGTGGTGACCGTTGAGTTCTTAAAGAAACTGTGTTTCCTCTGAGCTCTATTTACATATTGCAAAAATTGATCCTAAGCAAATGCCGTCGATAAAAAATTGTGACTGGTTAGTGCTGTAAGAGGCTTTTAGGTTCCTAAGATCTAAATGTTTCATCTTACGGATGAGCAAGTTGTCAAGACAGGAAACTGGTGACAAAATCAGGGCTGACACTGTATTTTGCTGCTTCTTTGATCCTTTCTGAAGTAGCCTTTGCTGTCCACCCTCCATTCTTCCAAGGGCTGAACCTCTGTGCCTACACACATCATCACACATAATGACCAAAGGCCTTAATCCTAGGCGTTTAATCCTATTTCTATCAGTCCACAGAAATCTGGTATCTCTTCAGTTTGGTCTTTTCTCTTGAGTCTGGGTCTTGTTTTGTTTTTCAGGAAAAGGAGGGCTGGGCTTTATCCATCACAAATCCAACCAGCTGTCTATGCAAGATCCTCTCTTCCCGGTAGCACCTCGACCTCCTGAAATGTAACACAAAGAAAATCCAACATGGTGCTGAGGCTTGTTTGGTTTAGTCAACTTGTGATTTGAGATTTATTTTTTATTTTGTGACATCCTTTCTTACATGTTTTCATTTTTAAATATTCCTGTATTTTCTATATAAAAATTATATTAAACAGATGCTGCTCTGCCTTCACGAAATGTACATATTTTGCTATCTCCTGGGAAAGTTCTTGGAATACATTTTTATTCAGTTACTTAAAATAATTTTCCCATTAAAATATATTTTGCTACTAAATAATATTTTGCTGGGTAGTACCATTTTATGAGGCGAAGAAAAAACAATAAAGGGAATTCGAGATCTCTCATCTGCTACTGTCACACAACGCTCAGTCGCACGCAGCACACCAAGCAGTTGCTGTATATAAATGACCCCTCTCCCGTTAGGTCTGTTTCCTTTATTTAATCAGAGGGAACCTAGTACTCTCAGAGAGCACCTAGTACTCTCCACAGAGAATTCTGTCCTGGTGTCCATTGTAGTTTGGGTAATTCTTTGGCCAACATTTGGAAAGCTGTGTGTGTCAACCTGGTGGATTCAGCAGGAGGGAGAGAGAACGAGGCTATAAAATGACTATGGTTTGCAACTTGACACGTTCCCCTTCCTTCTCACAACTTAGAGTCAGTGCAGTAACCGGAAGATGAATAAGGAAGGAGCCTGTATGCAGGCCACATTGCACAGCTCACTGTGTTGGGAGAAGGGAAACAGCCAGGGGAAGGCAGGGAAGGAGAAGAAAAGAGGCGAATTGGAAAAGTGTGCCAGGGTTGTGTTCCTGATGCCTCCCACAAATAGAAGATCGAATCTGCGCAAGAGAAACTAAGTCTTTGTCCCCATTGCTTCACCTATCTGCTAGCTGTACTTATTTCACCATAAAGACTTCCTCTGAGTTTGGAAAATAAATCCAAATCCTAGACTTCACTTTAAAATTGGAAATTAAGATTTGCCTTGCCTCCATCTTCAAAGAGAATTGCTCCCACACAAAGCAAAGCTGCACTGTGAGAAAAGGCTGGAAGGATGAAAATACTCCTGATGTTCCCAATACCTTTTATCCCTCAGCCACTGACTTCTCACTCACCACACTGACATGCAACCTGTTTATTCTCATAGGCTTCCGAACCTTGTTTTTAATTAGCTTATTTGTAGTCTGTCAGTGTCTGTACTGTTGATCACTGTCACATCATCATAAACATACAAAATAAAGCTTATAATTTGAGTAATAGAAACACAGTATCAGAAAAATTTAAGCCAGGGAAAGCAATTGAAAAGAACACTCAATTCTCCAGTATGTAAGCATGCCTGCTAAGTGGAATTTATATTGGGTTTCTTTGAATACATTAAAAGATGTGTATTTTCACAATGTCATATCACTTGTGTTAGGCAGAGATCATAACGCAGTCCACTATGGAAATCATGGAATAATATAGAGTCTTATTTTAAAAGCTTCTGTATTAGATATATCTTTTGCTGAATTTTTGAAGGGAGAATCATTCTGCATGTTATATGAACTATCCCACAAACTGAAACAGATGACTGATAGAATAATATTTACCAAATACTTACTAAACACTCTGATACAAAAATCTAATGAATATAAAAATAAACAAAAATAAGTCACATACTTTAGCTCTCCTTCCAATTATTGAACATCCTCTGTGTACTAAACTGTAATAGTAGTTCACAGATATTTTTTTTTTTTTTTTTTTTTTGCTTTTTGGAGACAGGGTCTTGCTTTGTAGTTCAGGCTGGCCCTGAGCTCACTATGGTGCCCAGGCAAGCCGCCGCGAACTCAGCAATCCTCCTGTCTCTGCCTCACGAGTGCTGGGATTACAGGCGTGAGCCACCACGCCCAGCATTATATGTGGTAACCGGGGATCGAACTCAGGTCCTTACGCTTGCGAGGCAGGCGCCGGAACCACTGAGCTAACCCTCCGGCCC
>PVIC010025542.1:0-25205 GCA_004025085.1 Thryonomys swinderianus
TTTTAACCTCTGTTTTTATAATGTTTCTTAAAATCTAAAAAGATTCTAAACTCTACTGAAATGTAAGAATATGTGCATTATCTGATAACACTCTATTCCTTCTCTTGCCTTGTTGACATTTATAATATGAGCCAGTTCAGCTAAAATTACCACAGTGAAAAGTAGCTGCAGTGTGCTAAGTGATTTTACCTAGACATAATGTCTGATTCCCACTGCTGCACACACTGTTAGCCCTAGATGAGAGAGACTTCTATTTGTCTTCTTTTTATGATAAAAGGCATCAATGGTGACCTTAAAATTACTTGCTTCTAAACTAAGAAACAGAAAAACTATGAATCTTCAGCATTGCCAATCAAGTTGGAAAATAAGTTCTGGAATAAAATGCGAAAAAATATATATCCTGATGCCAATTCCTTGGGAATTAAAAATAACCTACACAGCACGGTCTTAGTACTTCTGACCATGTTCCCTAACCCTCACAGGTATGATGGCCTGGTGCCTAGAGGCATCAACAAAGCAGAAATCTGGAATCTCAAGGTTAGTGCCTTTTATGTTAAACTGGCAGGAAGTATGAATTGAATAAAAATTCTTTGTAAATTATACCAGATTAAACATATAAAGAAATGGAGACCCAAAGAACTGATGAAAGACCAAGGGAAAACAAGAGTGCCTAAAATGAACTGATAGAGAAAAGAAAGGATGAACTATAATCAATGTACCAGAAAGCAATTAAAATTATTGGTGAGAACAATATTTGCTCACAGGAGCCCAAAGCATGTTGGTTGAGATTGGTGTGTTCCACAAAGATGGAAAATTAAGTGAAAGGAGCTAGGCCCTTAAATTAGGACATCACCATGGAATCCAGTGCTCAAGCACTACTATTTTTTAAGCGGTTAACCCAAACTCACTGTCAGGACAGAAAATCTACAGTGCACATAAAAACAGATCCCGCTTACCATCCTTGTGACACTAGAAAGCAAAAAAGATTTAGCAAAACAATGTACACTGAGATAGTAAACTTACATACATACATACATATATATGTATATGTGTGTGTGTGTGTATATATATATATATATATATATATATATATATATATTAGACTTGGGGCACAGAAATAACACAAATTTGTAAAATATGAAAATGAAGCAAGAGAAAGTTTGAATGGTGTTTTAAAAGTCAAACCCAACACTTTGACTAATATGTTATTATAGTACATGGCATGTTTTACAAATACTGTGGTATGTTCAGGGCTATAATACACTATAACTACTAATTCCATGAATAAATATGAAATCTAAGTGCTACTGAAGTAAACCAGAAATTCAAAGGTGGCTGGATGTGCATCATGGGACAGTACAGTAGAGCAGGTGACCCACACAGGTCTGTCTGTATGGCCTGACCTGCACAGAAAGTGGAACCCTGAGAACAGCTTACCTGGCAATGGGTCTTTACAGAAGGGTGTGTGTGTGTGTGTGTGTGTGTGTGTGTGTGTGTGTGTGTGTGTGTGTGTGTATATAAAAGGTTATGGCTGCATGTAGAATGAGGGGGTTTTTGAACAAAAACTATTTTTGGAAATGACAGCAAGGTATGGAATCTAAACAGTGCAGTGATGACTAAATGGATATAGTCCCACTTTGGGGGCTCCAGAGTTTTTATCTGGGAGTATCGAGAATGGCCCCTCTAAAGTGTAATGAATTACATAGGGCATGTATTACACAGGTGACTCTTGTAACTACATCAAATCATCAGAGTAAAGAATCTGTAGAGTCTGGTCACTGGTACAATAGCCCAGGACTGGAAGAGGGAACAGAGGTACTTTTCAGGAAGGTGGAGCCTGGTATCACACAAGTAGGACATAAGTCACTCTGAGTTATCACCATCCACAGCATATGACTATGTATAAACACTCAAGATGAGGACTGGGATCTAAAGTTGGGCATAACTCTCGGCTTAGAATCTCATCACTCTTCAGGAAGAGAGAGTATATACTTGAAGAACCTCTAAAAATGCTCTAACAAATGACAAACACAAGTGAAAGGTAACGATATGAAGACCAACAAAGGGTAGTAGAAGAAACATATCCTAGAGTAGACTTACTCTAGACCACTTAGAAAAGCAGTGTTCTCTCCCATGTCCTTCTGTATGTTTCTAGCAGGGCTTTAGGAAGGTAGAAGTAATGCTTTTTTAACAATGATGATAACCACCATACACATGATATTTGTCTAGAGCCAGACAATGTGAAAAACTGTTTATCACAATAATGTGAGGTACTACTATTATTTACCTTATTGGATTAATAATGGAATTGAGCTTAGAAAAGCAAAGAATGTAAGCAAGCTTACATGAAAGGTAAATGGGGCAGCAACTTAGGAAAGCTGTGGTAAGACTTCTGCTTTCTGTCTGGCAGTTCCTTCGAGAGCACAGAGAGTAACATCTCAGAGCATCATCAACCCTGGCTAGGAGTGATGGCACCACTGCAACCATGTTTTCAGTCTCCACCCTGAGCTGACTGGGAAAGAAGAGAAACTGGAACACTGAGTGAAGCTGTATAACACATGATGTTTCTTTGGTATGTTGCAACTCTCCAATTATTCAGCTTATTCCAAGGAAAGTTACTGTTTGTTGAGCTAAGGATAAAAGATGAATTTTAGCAAATTCAAGTGGCTTGCAATGAAAGCAATAAAGATTACATTTATCAACCTGACCCTATTTTTCTCCATAAAATCTTATAGACTAAGCATTCTACAGTTCACCAACAACAGCATAGCTCCTACAACTTCAAGATCATGCCATACCCAAACACATTAATATACTCAACTGTCTATACTCTTCAGACACAATCACACAAAACTGTTCACTACTTGAATTTAAATAAAACTCTATGTATGCCCTCCAAAGGAGACACACCACATGCACTCCTAAAAACAAAACAAGATTCATAACACAAAATGCTACCAATGAGAAGACCAATTATAAAATGGTCATGCTAGTTTTTCTACAATCACTTTTAAATAATAAATCTTTCACTTTAAGCAAGGTGAATTTTCAGTTAGTGAGCAGTCTTGGGATTAAAACTTTAAGGCATTTTTAGAGTATGATGTTATATATGGAGGCCATAATTAGTAGGAGCAAAATTAACTTATAGATATATTTAAAACCTAAGACTAAACTTAAAATCTATTTTGAAGTTATTTTGCCGCATGGACATTCTAACATTAAACTACTTGTCTCTTATCCAAATAAAATTTAAATTTGAGAATAATGGAAAAAAAGGACAAAACAATTGTGAGCTGTAATCATTGGCTTAAAAAAGTGAAACATAAGAATAGGACATGCATTGTGCTCATGGTATTCCTAAGAATACCATAATTTTTTACTTCTCAAACTAATAAAGTGTCTATAATCACTTCCAAAATACTTTCCAGATTTCACTTTATCCCGTTCTATCATTTTCTCTCTTCCCTTTTCCTTTTTTGGGGCACAAGGTCTCATTATGTAGTTCAGGCTAGACTTGAACTCATGTAACCCAGGCTGGCCTTGATCTCATGATAATCCTCCTGCCTCACCCTACAGAGTGCTAGGATTATAGGTATGTGCAACTATGTCTTATCTTTTTCAAGAAAAATGTTATTTTAATATAAAATATCTAATGTCTATATTTACATAATAATTTATAGATGATGACAAAATACAGTAACAGCTAACTGAAAAGAAACACCACTAAATAAACTAAAATAAAATACTATTAAATATTTTATATGTTCTAATCAAGAGCAATCTAAAATACAAATCCACTAAAATAACCATTATCCATTAATATTAAAAAGGCTGTGTTGTTTTCTTTTAATTTTAGTTTCTTTTGTAATCAAAAGGTCAAAATTAAGAACTGAGATAATTTCTTTGAAGATTGCCTTTCTGTCCAGCCTCATATTCCTGAATAAAACATTAAAGTCCCTCATAAAACATTCTGTTAATGGCTACAAGTACTCTATTCTACCTCTAAATTAGATGAGTCAATGGGTCAATTTAACACTATTTGGAAGATAAGAGTATAACAGCCTGTTAGGTACAGAAACTGTAATTGTGGACCAAAATAATCCTAACCATATTACAAGTCAGTCTCTGTCTCTGTCTCTGTCTCTGCCTCTCTCTCTCTCAGTCTCAGTCTCTGTCTCTGTCTCTCTGTCTCTCTCTCCCTCCCTCAACCCTCCCCTCCCTCCTATTACATAAAACACAACTTTAAGATAATTTCTCTGGCATAAGAACCAGAAATACCTCCCAACTGTCCATAATAGGAAGATCCAACTTTGATTATCTGTCTTTTAAGCTTCATGTAATCTGAGCTCCTGCTACATAGTCAAACAAATTCAACATTCTTAAGACCAGAACTTGACAAAGATATGAAAAACAAAACTGACACTAAATTTTACCCTTTAGTAAAAATTCTACCACAAAAATATTACCAAATCTATCAGTACATTAAAAAACACAAGGGTCAAGTAAAGTTCATTCAAGAATAAGATGATGCTTCAATAATAAAAAATCATAATTCATTTTTAAAAATTAAAAAGCAAAAATAATGATGCAACAATACCAGATTGCATCAATAGACATTGAAAAGTATTTAATATCTCCAGTGGCTACTTGGATAGTTTCTTGTAGCTGCCACAAGCTAGCTGTCCCCAAACAGAAACTTATCTCACAAAGTCCAAAGACAGTGTTATGGGGCCAAAATTAAAGATGTCACCAGGGCTGTCCTCTCTCTGAGAAGCTACTCATCTCTTCTGATGGTTGGCATCTAGTGACAGCCCTATATCATTCCGGTCTCTACCTCAGCGATCATATTGCCAACTTTGACATGTATGTGCAGAAGTGATCAGAATTTTAAAATAATGATACTGTAAGGTCAAATGAAAAATCACAAAAGTATAGCTATGATACATTCATAATATATACTCTCCAAGAAACTCAACCAGAGTAAAATCTACTGTTTAGCACAAACAATACGAACTACCAAGAAAGATGAGGTTCCATCTATTGGCACAGAAAATTACACAGATAAATTCTCCAATATTTCAATCAATCTTTAGCTCAGTAACTGGTGATTATAAGGAAAGATGAAATATAGGAAAGCTTTTTGATTCAGCTTCTTACATAGAAATATATGAAATCACACATGTATAAAATACTATAATAATGATTTGCTACATGTTACTTTAATTATAAAAAAGAATAATCATGGCAGAAAAGTTGTAAGTATTTTACTGGGTGCCCTTCCATGTTATGCTTTAAGGTTGGAATCCTGAGGTCAAAAATCAACCACAAGGGCCGGAGGGTTAGCTCAGTGGTTCCGGCGCCTGCCTCGCAAGTGCAAGGTCCTGAGTTCGATCCCCGGTAACCACATATAATGCTGGGCGTGGAGACACGCCTACCAACAATCAACACCGCATACCACAGTGCCGGACGTGGTGGCTCACGCCTGTAATCCCAGCACTCGGGAGGCAGAGACAGGAGGATTGCTGAGTTTGCAGCGGCTTGCCTGGGCACCATAGTGAGCTCAGGGCCAGCCTGAACTACAACGTGAGACCCTGTCTCAAAAAGCAAAAAAAAAAAAAAAAAAATCAACCACAAACAGAAAAATAAAAATCTTGGAATAAAAGGGAGCAGTGAAGGATCAAAGATTCACCAACTTCAAAATGTAACTCCAGGTCACTTAGAACACCCTGAACAAGTTACTTTCCAGTTTCCTCATTAAAATACTAATGTTATTTATTTCATAGAGTTCTAATGAGCAAATGAAGTAAAATGTTAAAACACCTGTAACATGGTAAATAATCCATGAGTTATTGTAAATTCCAGTATGTTTTATTAACATAAATGATATGCTTTTCTTTATTGACAAAAATTTCATATTTCCAAAAACCTAATTCCTGAGTCAGCAAAAGAGCTTCACATTTTCTCTTGTATCTGATAAATTTCATGCAAGTGGGTGCTGTAACCATAATATAAATTACCAACTGCCTTATTCAAAAACATTTAGGGGAGTCTATAATTGTATTTTGTAAGTCTTTTCTTGCTCATTTTCAATTCATCCTTTGTTTCCATTTTCTGTTTGCTTTCTTTAACTGACACAAAGGTCCAGAAAGCAACAACTAAAGCTGCAAAGATAAAATCTGACTTAACAAAATCCAGTTCAAACAGAATGAAATATTCACAACACTCAAATTATTCAACCATAATTTAGGCTGCCTTATACACTGTACTGTTATTTACTATATGATGAGATTCTCTTTGAATAGAATGATATGGTTATAAACTTCTATAAAAATAGATGTTTTCGGGCCGGAGGGTTAGCTCAGTGGTTCCAGCGCCTGCCTCGCAAGCGCAAGGTCCTGAGTTCAATCCCCGGTAACCACATATAATGCTGGGCGTGGAGACTCACGCCCACCAACAATCAACACCTCATACCAGCAATGCTGGGCGTGGTGGCTCACGCCTGTAATCCCAGCACTCGGGAGGCAGAGACAGGAGGATTGCTGAGTTCGCGGCGGCTTGCCTGGGCACCATAGTGAGCTCAGGGCCAGCCTGAACTACAAAGCAAGACCCTGACTCAAAAAAAAAAAAAAATAGATGTTTTCTAAATATGAAACTTAAAAATTCTAACCGAATGGTTTCCAAATATTCTGGTCCATGAAGAGCTAAGTGCAAAATATGACAAACTTTTTCTACTTTATGAGTTCAGTTATATAAATTATATAAAGTATCATTTACATTTTACCAGTGACATTCAGTAATATTGTATTTGCAGTAAAATATGAAATCATAATAAACCACTGTATTATGAAAAGGCCTCAAATTTTCTAGGGTGTAAAATTAAAATCAATCAGTACATTAAAACTCTTAGCATACACAGAAGTATACACTGTACATCAAGGAAATATAGCAAATGTTTACACCAATCCAAGACCTCTGAAGAGATTATAAACCTATTGGCCTTTAACTTTTCAGATTGAAGGTACACATACTATCTCTCAGAAAAAATAAGTATGCATATATTTATACATACAAATACAGCAGGCATTTTGAGAAGGATCATGGATCTTCTGAAGACAAACTCCAAATTAAGTTAAATAAATAAAGTTAAGGAAGCTTAACTTTAAGGTGACTATTTTCACCATGACCCAAAGGGTCTGTGCTAATTGGTCATTTTTCTGAAGCTCAACAGAATGATGTATGGTAAGTAACAAGACCCTCAGCAAGCAAAGGCTCTTAGCATTCTCACATTTACTCTGCCAAATGTGCATTCATGTCAGCAGAATAATTATGAAGTGCCACAATGATAATCATTAATATATTCAGAAGGCCTCTGAACATTTCCTATTAAAGAGTAAACTATTTTCATGCTCTAAGATTCCTTGACAAGTAATATCAAAATGATTTTCTCAGAGCAGGCTAATAAAACATGAAAAATCAGCAAACAATGAAGTATAATATCTTTATAGAGAATCATAAACATTTGGTCAGAGTGTTGTTTTGTAGAAAGTACTTCTGATTTATCTACAGAAATAAAAGATACAGACCCAATCTTCCAAAAATATTTAATATTGTACAAGCTTATCTCTAAAGATAATGATCAAAAGAATATGGTAGAGATTTTATTATGTGTATCTAAAATAATTCTAAGTATCATATATTTACAAAAGACTTTAAACCCTATACACATTAAAATTTCAGCATGGCTTTGCTGACACCCTCAACATCCAAACCATTATATACCACTACCATTAAAGCCAACCATTAAAATCGAGGGAGATTTCTTAAGAGAAAATAAGTTTGAGACCATAAAATATGATGAATTCACTATTTTTAACAAAATGCCAGGAATAGCTTCTTAAAATAATGCATAGTTGGGCAAAAGATTTAGCTCAGTGGCTCTGACACCTGCCAGGCAAGCGCAAGGTCCCTGGTTCAATCCCGGTAACCACATACAACAACAGTGAGCATGGTGGCTCACGCCCACCAGCAGTCAGTACCACACACCACAATGCCAGGTGTGGTGGCTCATACCTGTAATCCCATCACTCAGGAGGCAGAGGCAGGAGGACTGCTGAGTTCAAGGCTTGCCTGGACTAATAGTGAGCTCAGTACCAGCCTGAATTACAAAGCAAGACCCTGTCTCAAGAAAAAAAAAAAATGCATGGCTTACTCATTTGCTCAGTCAGAAGTCCTGCATATCCATCACTCTAGCCCAGCTCTTCACGCTCAGCTCCTTGGATCTCTCTGTTGGCTCCCTGCACATTTGCTGCCACCCCAAGGCTGCAGCAGTTTCTAATCTCCAGTAATTGTGCAAAGCCCACTCCCTCCACAAGAGCACAAAACACTGCAGGACTTCGTACTATCATATTGGGATGTCATTTCTAATCTCCAATCCCTTGGAAAAATTCACTCTGCACAAGCCTCAAGCAACTGTTGCTATCACCACTGATTTAGATGAGTGGATATGTCTTTCTTGGACTCAAAAGAAAAAGAAGCCTGGACAGAGAATTCCTATTTATATTTCTAGAACTGTAGGAGGGAAAACATGGTTTCTGACTTGCTTTTCTTTTTTCTTTAAGTATATAGAAACATTCTTTAACAGATTACTTGAAGAAATTAATTTAAAATGTTTCAGCAACCATACTATAACTAAAAGTAACATTTCATTCTGTGGTAGTACAATAAATTGGTGTTGGATTTTTATTGTTAGCTTAGTGTTTCTCTTTTAACTAAGAGGCAGATAGCATGGGTTTCAGTTCAGTAATACCAACATACCAGTCATGTGAGTGGACAATTAAGTTTCTTGAACTCTTCTAGTCTACCTTTTTTTTACAAGTAAGAATAGTAAAACTCACAAAACACTTGTGTTGAATTAAAAATTATACACAGTACTGTGTACCTTTTTGTTTGTAGATTTTTTAGTACACCAAATAGGCAGTTTATGTAGATAGCAGTCAGACAACAACATTTTCTTGTAAAACAGTGGAACACTGAGTTTATAAAACTTGAGTATGTTATACAGAAAGCAACTGGCTTCACATATGAACAACTTGGATTATGACTGGAATTTATTTTTATGACAAAAGTCTTGAATTACAACCCCAAAGTCAGCCACTGGTGCAATTGTAAACAAAGACTTGCAATCCCAGAAAAGTGTACATAAGTGTCAGCTGAGCCCTGGTGCACATCTGTGAATGTGATTTCAGTTCACAGATTAATTAGACATGGTGAAGCAACCAGTGCTGATAAAAGGGGTGCTGAAAAGTACACACAGCACTTCAAAAAGATGACACAGAGAGAGGCCGGAGATTTAGCTCAGTGGCTCCAGCACCTGTCTCGCAAGCGCAAGGTCCTGAGTTCGATCTCAGTAACCACATACAATGCTGGGCGTGGAGACTCACGCCCACCAACAATCAATACCACATACCACAGTGCTGGGCATGGTGGCTCACGCCTGTAATCCCAGCACTTGGAAGACAGAGACAGGAGGATTGCTGAGTTCGAGGCTTGCCTGGGCTACACAGTGAGCTCAGGGCCTGCCTGAACTACAAAGCAAGACCCTGTCTCAAAAAAAAAAAAAAAAAAAAAAGATGACACAGAGAAATGGTCTCTCCACTCATCAAGATTTCAGTTGTTATGAAACCAGCCTTTCCTGAAATAAAATGCCCAGGAGAATATGCATTACCCAGGAAGAGAAGAAAATGCCAGGCTGCAAGCCTATAAAAGATGGGCTAAGATAGTTGCTATGCACCAACACAAATGGTGATCTCAAGAGAAAGCCTCTCTTGGTTTATCATTCTGAAACCACTTTTTTGTTCAGAAAACACAAAACCATGAAGAAAGGGCTAGGTAATATTTTTGTGGTAGAATTTTTATTAAGGGGTAAAAGTAGTGTCTAGTTTTGTTTTTGAGTCCAAGAAAAGAAAAAATCATGTGGAGATCGAATGCAAAAGCTTGAGTAACAAGACTACTTGTCCTACGTGGGATCAAGGAGGCTTCCTATCCTTCCACTAAGAATTACCTAGAGGACACAGGTTTACCATTCAATGCTATCCTCATCATACAATGCTCCAGCTCACCCACTATTTGGAAGAATTGGCTGAAGAACCCCAATAGCTCTTAGTCAAGTTCCTCCTACCTAACACAGCTCCTCTACTAAAGCCTGTGTACCAGTAGATTACAGCTGATTTGAAGAAGATACAAACTAAGGAACTGTTCCTAAAGTGCTTCAGATGGTCTTAGATACAGATTTAACCCTTAAAGAGTTCTGTAAAAAAACATTACAACATACTTTCCTGTGTGGGGTTACTTGAGAAATCCTGGCCTAATATCTCCCTAAGAACATTGAGATCTGCCTGGAAGAAAGTGTGATCTAAAATTATACAGGAGAGATTTTGAAGGCTGTGTAGAGGAGTCTGAGCCTTCAATTGGCCCTGTGGTTGAGACACTGTCACTATAGCAAATTCCAGACTTGGAGGTAGACAGTGATGATGTTGAGGAACTGGAGGAGGAACACCCAGAGAAACTGTCTACACAGGATCTTCAGCAACTTCTAGCTGAGCAACATAGCACCTGAGAGCTTTCTGAAGAGGAGGAAGGGTATCAACAATCATTTTGGCAAAGTACTTCTGAAATAAAGGAAAACGAGAAAATGGACAGAGCTACAAACATTTGTAGAGAAGACTCACCCAGACGGAGGAAAAGCCAATGGTCCAAGTCACTTACTTAATGACAATGTCAAATCATACGACAGAACAGTGTTTAAAAAAGACAGAAATAAACAACCTTAGACTACTTTTTAGTTCTGAAAATGTTGAGACCTAATGAGCTGGAAGCAGGTCCCAGTGGGCTACAGACTTCCAAGGGGAAGAGGACAGAGACCCAGATTCTAAATGTTCTTAAAGAAGGGGACTCTCCTTCCACACAGTAACCACATTCCATTTCACCCTCCTTCCTGTAGCTGAAGATGTCAGCTAGAATGGTGACTACAGCATGAAATTGTTTCTGGTATAACTTTTTGGTGAATACACTCAGAAAATTATTGGTGCTTCTGATAAATTATACACATTGTATAATGTTTTTATTATGAAAAAGTTGGTTGAAGGGTGCTTTGGGAGATTTGGAACACATCATGGATATCTTTACTGTTTCTTATGGGAAAAATAGTGTTGATTTACAACCAGTTTGAGTTACAACCACCTCTTGTGAATGAACTGAGTTTGTTATTCAATTTCTTTTCATAAAGGTCAGAGGAAAACTGGATGAAAATTAAAATTTTCATACAGAAGTACAAGAAAAAAGTATTCAATTAGTAAAAGTATAGTACATATTTAAACTATAAATAAAAAACCTGATTTAATCAGCAGCAATTATAATCTTATTGCATACTTTGAAAAGCTTTGGGTTAAGATTGGAAAAAAGTCAATGGTTACAGGAAAGAAGACAAAGGGGAGTTCAAACAGTAAATGAATAAAAAAGGCAAACCAAAATGAAAATTCAGAAAATTACCATATATAATAACAGACTTTCCCAAAATTTGAACAAACGAGCTACATACAATAAGCTATATAATAATGGAGATACAGCACCTGTGTCCTACAAATACATAACTTAAATTATAAAAGTTTAACAACAAAAGACCTACTCCTAATACAGTTCAACAGGAATCGGTATGCATCTATGTCTAATGTACAACATAATAGGAAACAGTAATCAGAGCTCTGCTTCTTCTAAATCACAGAGAATCTAGTGGAAGAAACAAAACAAAAACAAATTTGTGGAGAACCGCCCACAGGCCCGGGAGCGGCCGTGGACTCGGCTGAGGGGCACCGTCTATTTCTGGCAGACTGAGAACTGCCCACCGGCCCACTGTATCCCGGGAGCGGCCCGCGGACTCGGCTGCAGGGCACCGTCCGTTTCCGGCGGACTGAAGGCCGCCCACTGGCCCACTGTATCCCGGGAGCAGCCCGCAGACTCAGCTGCCGGGCACCGTCCGTTTCCGGTGAACTGAGAACCGCCCACCGGCCCACTGTATCCCGGGAGCGGCCCACGGACTCGGCTGCAGGGCACCATCCATTTCCAGCGGACTGAAGCCTGCCCACCGGCCCACTGTATCCCGGAGCTGTGCAGTGAGGAGTCAGGTACAGACCCTGGGCGCCAGCCCCACCACGAGGGTTGAGGGCCTCCACCCAGCCCCAACCCCATCCCAGAGCTGCGTTGTGAGGACCCGGGTCCTAGAAGAGCTGGAGCCATCTCCTGCGTCCATCCACAGGAGGCGTGCTCCTGGAGCTGCACTGAGAGACCAGGCAAGATAAAAACGGGGGAGGGGGGACTAGCCTCTATTTTGCCATCTACTCCTAGATCCCTCTATTCACCTCTTGTCCCCACACCCTTTCCTATCTTCCTGTCAGAAGCAATACTCAGAAGTAAAAGATTCTTAGGCTGCCCTATTTCTTCTTCTCTAATATTATAAGAAGCTGTGCAAAGCCTCCAACAGTCTTACAGCATACAGTTGGTACTGTTGTACATACGCCCTTTTATCCTATAGTATCCCCTGGCATATATGAGGTTCTAGGGTATAGGTGATCTTCCTAAATCTGACAACCCTATTTCATTCTCCTCCTGTCTCCCTACCTCCCTGATTCCCCAGTGACCTTTTATCCCCAAAGGGTTCGGAGGCTACATTTACGATCTGTATGTTGTATACACATTGATGATTAATTCTAAATTCTGGCATAGGGACATAGAGGTAACTCATAAGCTCAAAGTCTCCAGAATAGAATTTAACCATACTTTTTCTCTTATTTACTGTGTTTAATACTGATATTGGCATTTATTGTATTATGGTAACAAACATGATGTGATTGTTCTGCTCAAATACCTCCTATGATGTGTCAGAAGTGAGAACTCTCAAGGGTTATTACAAATTCAAGGAGGACCCCCCCAGGAAAGTGCCACATCCAAAGGGCCCCAGATAATAGAAAGAGACCTGTAACAAACATTGCCCTGTCATCAGGCAAAGAAGAGCATTAATAACAACGAAAGAGTAGAAATGAGAAAATACACAAAAAAACAGACACAAAGATCACCACCACAGGGAAACTCAGAGAAAAGGAAAATAGGGCAAACTGAAACTCAAACACCAGGACTCTTGGAGATGGTAACTAAAGCGGATCTAGTAAAATGGAAATCAGAACTCATCTCTGAGATCAAAACAGAGATACTGTCCACAATGACAGACTTCATTAAAGAAGAGATCAGCGAGATGATAGAATCCAAGATAGCAGAAGCAATGGAACCTTTTAAATAGCTTCAAGCAGAGCTCCAGGGAATGATGAAGGACAACGAAAGCTTGTGCAGTAGGATGAATGAAGCAGAGAACCAAATCTCAGACTAGAGGACAGCATAGCAGCCAATGAGGAGGAAAGGTATAATCTATGGAAAAGAGCAAGGGATCATGAGAAATCAATTCAACAGCTTCTAGATGACTCAAAGAAAAATAATATAAAACTGATTGGAGTCACTGAGGAAACAGGAGACAGTGTAAAAGACATAAAAAAGCTGTTGTCAGAGATAGTAACAGAAAACTTCACAGGAAAAGAAATAGACATACAGATAAAAGAGGCCTATCGGACTCCAAAACGCCGTGACATAAAAATATCTACACCTAGAAACATAATTATCAAGGTTCCAGATGTACAACAAAAGAATGAAATACTAAATGCAGTGAGAGAAAGGAAGAAAATCACCTACAAAGGGAAGCCCATTAGGATCACAGCAGACTTTTCAAAACAAACACTCAATGCAAGAAAAGCATTAAAGAAGTATTGCAAGCATTGCAGGAAACAACCTCCAACCTAGACTGTTGTATCCTGCAAAACTA
This sequence comes from Thryonomys swinderianus, assembly GCA_004025085.1. Lineage (NCBI taxonomy): Eukaryota > Metazoa > Chordata > Mammalia > Rodentia > Thryonomyidae > Thryonomys > Thryonomys swinderianus. The sequence continues at coordinate 13,922 of PVIC010025542.1, forward strand.
TCTTTCAGAATAGACAGGGAAGTAAGATACTTCCATGATAAAGAACACCTGAAAAACTTCACAAGCACGAAGCCTGCACTCCAAAACATCCTAAAGAACATCTTGGAAAAAAACACAGAAAAATTCCATACCCACGAGGCCCAGAAGAGTGGATTCATTGGGGCAAGCAAGAAACTAAATAGAAAAGGGGAAAAGCAAAGAAGAAAAGAACCAAGAACAGGGAAACATGGCAGCTCTGAATATGTCCGTATCAGTCATAACCATTAATGTCAATGGCCTCAATGGACCAATTAAAACACACAGACTATCAGATTGGATCAAGAAGCAAGATCCTACAATCTGCTGCATACAGGAAACACACCTAATTCAGAAGGAAACCCGTAGACTGAGAATAAAAGGTTGGAAAACAAACCTCTGCACCACAGGAAACTGCAAAAAAGCAGGAGTGGCTATCTTGGTGGCAGATAAAATAGATTTCAAAGCCAAACTGATTAAAAGAGATAAAGAAGGTCACTATATTCTTGTACAGGGAACTATCCAAGAGAAAGAAATAACAATCATAAATATTTATGCACCGAACTCTAATGCACCCAACTATATAAAACAAACATTACTGGACATGAAAAGCCAGTTATCCACAAATACAATAGTAGTAGGGGATTTTAATACTTCATTGTCACAAATTGACAGATCAACTGGACAAAGAATCAATAAGGAAATACTTGAGCTAAATCAAACGTTTGAGCAAATGGACTTATTAGATGCCTACAGAATTTTTCACCCTTCAAAGCGAGAATATACCTTTTTCTCAGCTGCTCATGGATCATTCTCCAAAATAGATCACATTCTAGTCCATAGAACAAGCTTAAGTAGATGAAAAGGAATCAAAGTTATTCCCTGCATACTATCAGACCATAGTGCCTTGAAACTGGAGCTGAATAGCAGAAGAAATTCCAAGATCCTCACAAACACATGGAAATTGAACAACACTCGGTTAACCAACCAATGGGCCACAAAAGAAATTAAAGAAGAAATTAAACAGTTTCTACAACTAAACGACAACCCCAGTACAACATACAGGAATATATGGGACACAATGAAAGCAGTTCTGTGAGGGAAATTCATAGCAGTGAATGCCTACACTCGGAAAATAGAGCAAACTGCAATAAACAATCTAATGATGAACCTCAGACAATTAGAAAAAGAGCAGCAAAACAACCCCCAAAGCACATACTAGAGAGGAAATTATAAGGATCACAGCAAAAATTAATGCAGTGGAGACAAAGAGAACAATACAAAGAATCAATGAATCAAAGAGTTGGTTCTTTGAAAGGATAAATAAGATCGACAGACTCTTAGCCAACCTAAACAAAGGAAGGAAAAGGCTCAAATCAATGATATAAGGAATGAAAATGGGGAAATCAGCACAGACCCAGAAGAAGTCCAAAGGATAATAAACATGTACTTTGAAAATCTACACTCCAAGAAGATGGAAAATCTAGAAGAAATGGATAGATTCCTAGACATATATGAACTTCCAAGGCTGAATGAAGAGGACATAAAAATGTTAAACAACCCGATAGCAATCTGGGAAATTGAAAATGTAATAAAAAACCTACCAACAAAGAAAAGCCCTGGTCCTGATGGATTCACTGCTGAATTCTACAAAACTTTTAAAGAAGAGTTAATACCAGTACTTCTTAATCTCTTTAATGAAACTGAAAGGGAAGCAGTACTCCCAAAATCATTCCTTGAAGCAACCATCACCTTGATTCCAAAGGCAGGGAAAGATCCCACCAAAAAAGAAAACTGCAGGCCAATCTCTCTAATGAACATTGATGCAAAAATCCTCAGTAAGATACTTGCAAACAGAATACAGAGAGTTATCAAGAAAATCATACACCCTGATCAAGTCGGATTTATCCCAGGGATGCAAGGCTGGTTCAACATACGTAAATCGATCGATGTAATACAATATATTAACAGACTCAAGGACAAAAACCATATGATTATCTCAATAGATGCAGAAAAAGCATTTGACAAAATCCAACACCCATTTATGATCAAAACCCTACAGAGAATTGGAATCGATGGACTTTATCTCAATTTAATACAAGCTATTTATGAGAAACCAACAGCCAGCATCATACTCAATGGACAAAAACTGAAACCTTTTACCCTAAGATCAGGAACGAGACAAGGATGCCCGCTGTCACCACTCTTGTTCAATATAGTACTGGAAGCATTAGCCATAGCAATCAGGCAGTACAAAGATATAAAAGGAATAAAGATAGGAAAGGAAGAAGTTAAACTGTCATCATTTGCCAATGATATGATACTCTATCAAGAGGATCCTAAAAACTCAACCAAAAGACTGCTAGACTTAATCACCAAATTTGGTAGTGTTGCTGGATACAGGGTCAGTGCTCAAAAATCAACAGCCTTTGTCTACACAAACAACAGACTCACTGAAAGAGAAATTGGGGAGGCAATCCCTTTCACAGTAGCACCCAGAAAAATGAAATATCTAAGAATCAACCTAACAAAGGAAGTGAAAGACCTCTACTCTGAAAACTATAGAACTCTGAAAACTGAGATAGAAAAGGAAACCAAAAAGTGGAAAGATAACCCTTGATCCTGGGTCGGGAGAACCAACATCGTCAAAATGGCTATACTCCCATAACTACTATACAGATTCAATGCAATTCCAATTGAAATTTCAATGCTATACTTCACAGAGCTAGAGAAAATAATACAAAAATTCATCTGGAAACACAAGAAACCTAGAATAGCAAAAGCAATTCTAAGCAACCACGACATGGCAGGGGGTATTATAATCCCAATTTAAAACTCTACCATAAAGCCACTGTAATAAAAACTGCATGGTACTTGCAAAGTAACAGACCTGAGGACCAGTGGAATAGATTGGAAGATGTAGAAACAACCCCGGATACACTAAGCCACCTTATCTTTGACAATGGAGCCAAACATCCCCAATGGAGGAAAGACAGCCTCTTTAACAAATGGTGCTGGAAAAACTTGGCTTCAACCTGCCAAAAGCTAAAGCTAGACCTATCTCTTTCACCATGCACAAAACTAAACTCACAATGGACTCAAGACTTAAACATTAAAACAGAAACAATAAGCCTGCTGGAAAACAGGCTAGGTAAAACTTGGAGACATTGGCTTAGGCAGAGACTTCATGAATAAAACCTCTATAGCACAAGAACTAGCACAAAGAATCAACAAATGGAATTTCATCCTACTGAAAAGCTTCTGCACAGCAAAATAAATCACTGGCACTGCTAAAAGACAACAAACAACATGGGAAAAAATCTTTACTAGCTGTTTATCAGACAAAGGGCTATTATCTACAATATATAAAGAACTCAAACAGATCAGCCTCCCCAAGTTTAAAGACCCAATTCAAAAATGGGCATCTGAAATGAACAGACACTTCTCAGAGGCAGAAGTCAAAGCAGCTAAGAGACATATGAAGAAATGTTCAACATCACTGGTCATTCGAGAGATGCAAATGAAAACAACACTTGAGATTTCATCTCACTCCACAAAGAATGGCCGCTATTACAAAATCAACCAACAATAAAAGCTGGTGAGGCTGTGGGGAGAAAGGAACCCTTCTCCACTGTTGGTGGGATTGCAGACTTGTGCAACCATTGTGGAGATCAGTGTGGAGATTTCTCAAAAAACTAGGCCTAGGGGGTCCCATTTGACTCTGTTATCTCCCTGCTAGGCATATACCTAAAAGAATTTTTAAAAATCACATTAGAAAGACAGATGTACACCCTTGTTCATAGCAGCTCAGTTCGTGATAGCTCAATCTTGGAAACAACCCAAATGCCCATCAACTGGAGAGTGGATAAAGAAGATGTGTTTTTTTTATAAAATGGAGTATTATTCTGTCATAAAAAATAACAAGATTGATTCATATATGTGTAAATGGATACACCTGGAGGACACGCTAATGAGTGAAATCAACAGATCACAGAAAGGCAAATATCGGATCTTCTCATTGATATGAGCACCTGTAGATGCAAATGAGCTCCAGAAAGTATGACAGTCTTTGTAGAATGGGAAATTTCCAAAGGTAATTTGGTGCGGGGATATAATGAGGGGAAGGAATAAATATGATTCTGAAAGAAAATAAAAGAGCATGTATATACGGGGTGGGGAGGTGTGGGTGGGTGAGGATATGGGTAAAAATGAGAACTCACTGTGTCATATATTGGTACAAATTCCCCAATGTTTTGTGTGATTGTGAGATAGATATAAAATGTACCAATAAAGAATCCAATTAAAAAAATAGCATGGCCGGGCATGGTGGCTCATGCCTATAATCCCAGCACTCAGGAGGCAGAGGCAGGATTGCTGAGTTCGAGGCTTGCCTGGGCTACATAGTGAGCTCAGGGCCAGCCTGAACTACAAAGCGAGACCCTGTCTCAAAAAAAAAAAAAAAATAGCATGCTGTGTCCTTGCTTCCAAAAAAAAAAACCAAAAAGTGGACCAAGCACTCTATGTATGTTAGAACATAGCTAATTTTAAACTTCGGAGCCATTGTGTTAAGTGATATAAACCCTTGGGTATTACATGGTTTCCCTTATATGAGAAATCCAAAGTATAACCAAAAGCAAAATAATATAATAAGAAATAGGAAGATAGATCTTTCCAAAAGGGAAAGAAGATCTAGAGATTGAGAGAGAGAGGGAACATTAAAAGAAAAAAAAAGAAAAAAAGAAATTAAGATGTGTTATGTGTATGTACCAACCCATATAAGGAATGTAAGCATTATGCATTACAAACATGCATAAAAGAAAAAGAAAAGGGTACCAAAGGATGAATAGAGGAGGGAGGGTGGGATGAGTAATAAATGAAAAAAAAGATCTCTGCTAGGTATATATACACAAAAGAATTAAAAGAACTATATCGCAGTGCCATATGTCACCCATGTTTATAGCAACTCAGTTGGTGATAGCTAAATCTTGGAAATAGCCCAAATGCCCATCAACAGGGGAATGGATAAAGATGTGTGGTTTTTTATAGAACGGAGTAATACACAGCCATAAAGAATGATGAATTTGAGCGATTTATATTCAAGTGGATGTAGCTCAAGGACATACTAATAAGTGAAATAAATAGAACACAGATGTGTAAGTACTGATCTTTTCTCTAGTATGAAAAACTGAAGGCATAAATGAATGTCAAGATGTACAGCAGATAACGTGAAATAGGAAGAAAATGTACAAAAGGGAAAAGGTAGGTAGGGGAAAGTAAAGAAGGGAAAGAAAAAATTTGATAGTTAAAAAAAGGAAACAAAGCTTATGTATATATGGGGTAGGGGGTTGTAGGGAGGGTAGGAAAGGGAAAAAATGAGAATCAAGATATGTCATGTACAGGTACAAGCTCTTAATGTTGAATGTGATCATAATACTTGTACAAAATATATCAATAAAATAAATTTTTTTTAAAAAGGAATTAAAGTCCATTATACAAATGTAACAATTTCCCATAAGGAATGTTAACATTATAAGTACAAATATGTACATTAAAAAAAAGAATACATGTACACAAGTCAAATCCGAAGAGGTTTCCTTTTTTTTTTTTTTTTTTGAGACAGGGTCTCGCTTTGTAGTTCAGGCTGGCCCTGAGCTCACTATGTAGCCCAGGCAAACCTAAACTCAGCAATCCTCCTGTCTCTGCCTCCCAAGTGCTGGGATTACAGGCGTGAGCCACCATGCCCGGCTTTTTTTTTTTTTTTTTTTTTTTTTGAGACAGGGTCTCATTTTGTAGTTCAAACTGGCTCTGAGCTCACTATGTAGCCCCAGCAAACCTTGAACTCAGCAATCCTCTTGCCTCTGCCTCCTTAGTGAGGGGATTACAGGCATGAGTCACCACACCAAGCCAATGAGGTTTTCTTATTGTACCCTATAATTCATAGAGTAGATGTGAATTTTATTTTTATTTAACTAACCCTATTTTCAAGAGGGTTGCCCAACAACATTTTTCTCCTTTGAATATGTGAGCAAATTTATTCAATTTGTACATTTATCTGGTGCTGAAAAAAAAATCTGTAAATCTATAATTGCACATATAGGCTCATCTACTCAGGAGGAAGAAAGTTGCTGTTAAAACTCTAAGGCTAGATAAACAAGTAGAATAAGAAGTTTAAACAGTATAGTTGAACAAGATTCACAATAAACTTGTAAAAATCTCCTTGATGAATTCTGTACAATATACTATCACATCCCATGATAAATTATGAAGACCTTTTAAGGGACTTTGTTGTTGACAAAAAAGATAATTTATCAATGAGCTAATAATTTTAGAAAACAATTTTCAGAATTTAATATGATGGAATTTTTTTTTTTTTTTGAGACAGGGTCTCGCTTTGTAGTTCAGGCTGGTCCTGAGCTCACTATGAGGCCCCGGCAAGCTTTGAACTCAGCAATCCTCCTGTCTCTGCCTCCTGAGTGCTGGGATTACAGGGGTGAGCCACCACGCCTGGCACTGTGGTATGTGGTATTGATTGTTGGTGGGCGTGAGTCTCTCCACCCAGCATTGTATGTGGTTACTGGGGATCGAACTCAGGACCTTGTACTTGCGAGGCAGGAGCTGGAACCACTGAGCTAACCCTCTGGCCCAATATGATGAATTTTTAACAACTTCTGTCTTTACCTGCACAAATAATGTACGCAAACTAGCAAAGAAGGGGAAATAATCAGTGAAGGTGAAATTTAAAGTATTAGGACAATTAGAAACACTGAAAATAATAGACAGCAAATATAAAATTTGGAAAGTTTCAAGAAAACAAAATTAAAATGAAACAGATATTAAAAGATGTCTAAATTGCCAGGCATGGTGGCTCAGGCTTGTAATCCCAACACTCGGGAGGCAGAGATAGGAGGACTGCTGAGTTCGAGGCTTGCCTGGGCTACAGAGTGAGCTCAGGGCCAGCCTGAACTACAAAAGTGAGACCCTGTCTAAAAAAAAAAAAGTCTAAATTAAAAACAGAAGTTTTCATGGTTTCTATTATATAAAGGTTAAACTATTTTAATAGAATACCTTCTTAAAAGAAACTATCTTGACTTCATTTTTTATTTTTTCAAGGTGTGAAATACAAAACTAGAAAGCAATATTCAGATAGCCAAATACATATGTATGACTACATATGTGTGTACAGGCATTCACAATTATAAACAAATATTGCACTGAATGACTGGAAAAGTTATCTAGCGAAATGAGAAGCTGCAGTCTATTCTCCCAGGTAGAGAAATATTATCACTCTTAGATACAGGAAAAAAACTCAGTAACACCAGATGCTACTATAGATAGTATAGCTAATTAAGGTTTAATGTACCTTTCTGCTTTGACAATTAAATGGGGAGGGACTAGAGGGGATTATTTTATATTGCTAAAAAAATCATACAAGGTCAAAAAGTGAAAATAAATATTCATGAAAAAATTCTGTTTTCCTTTGTTTGAGAAACATTTTCACTTATAAAGCCCTTTCCTGTCTTTCATTTGGAATTTAAATTTTATGCTTAAATTTTAGTTGCTTTGTAGTAAGGTTTTGGACAAACCAGATGCCATCACCAGCTAGGAAATTTATGTTTAATGGAATAAAAAGAACTGCTGCCACTTGGCAGCTATTTTATTATTGTCTGATTTAGCAGCATCTAATGGAAATGGGAAGTTTTATTATGTACCTTTAACTACCAAATTCATAAAACAAACAGAAGGTTTACCATGGGAGGTAGAGAATGATAAGACTATATCCTGCAGTTACTCTTCCAGTAAAACAGCATGTGTTGTCTGAAATTGCTATGGGAACCTGGGAGCTCATCAGAAAAATGAGTCTGAGTTGAATGTCTTTTTAAATATACTACACTATGACCTCCATGATAAATAACAGGTTTGCATGAAGATATTCATTAAAAGATCAAATATTAACATTAAAAGAGCATAATATGCTAAACTTTGCAACTTAATTATTGTGCTGAATCCTTACTAAGCATATAAGTAGTTTCACTGCATAACTTGTTTGCATATCACTATTGATTTTAATATTCTGTGAATTCAGATGAATATAAAGGAAATACAAATTTGTGATCCAGTTTCTCTCCTATAACATATAATAAAAAAATTACCGTTAGTTCTTCCTCAAAAATGGCAGCTATTTCTACAAATATTCAGCACTATGAGGAACTAGTCTACAAGGAAAATTATTTTAAAAGGTACAGAAAAGAAGGGGAGAGAGAAAACATCCAAATAAAGGTAAGATCAAAAACAGAAATTTAGCCAGGCCTAGTGGTGTATGTCAGTGATGGCTAGCACTACAGGACGCTGAGGCAGGAGGACTGAAAATTCAAGTCCAGCCAGGGGAAGATAGAGACATTTGCTTCATGAGACATTCTCTCAAAATTTAATTTTAAAAAATGGGCTCAATGGAAAGGTCCTAGGTACTGAAAACAACAGCACCACCAACAAAAATAGTAACTTAAGCCTTGTAACATTTCTACACGTGAATCACTCGTGTTGTTTTACAGAAAAGTATAATTAAGTGTAACAAAAAGAAAACTTGATTTTCAATTACTTAGGTTCTAATCCCACCTCCTCCATTTATAAACTGGAGAACTTTCAGGCAAATAAAACTCTTCCCAGCCTCTGCCTCACAGATTTAAAACCTAACCACAATTTTCTTCTGTTCATTCAAAGCTGCAGTGTAGTCAATGTCAGTTTTTGTCATTAAAATTATTTTTCAAGGGTTCTGGCTTCTGTTCTGACACAATTTTGGAAGTCACCATTCTGTCCTAACAAGTATAGAACTCAACAAACTAAAAACTATTACTCTCCTTGGATGGATAGAAGAGATGATATAGGGAAGAAAAACCACTGTTACCTAAATAAGAGAGAAAAACATTCAAATACAGAGAATCATAAATTATCAGAAGATAAAAGCATAAATAGAAATCTCTGTACAACAGTGCTAGTAAAGGAAAATGTGAACAAGAACCAACTGAGAGAGTCTCAGTGCGGAAGACAGTAAGACTAGAAAACTCCAAGGAGATCCAGTCATAAGCCCCTCACTCATATTAAGTTTGACATCCACAAGTTTGATGTAGTTCTCACAACAAATGAGAGGAAAAGAAGTTTTACACGTGTTCTGAAAAGAGAAGGGGAGAAGAAATTATACTGAAATATGCCACATCATTCTATTCTTCTTAACAAAGTCTATCCACAAGAGAAACTAAATACTTTCTAACCACTTGGAGTTTTCTCGAGCTATTATTACTTGCAAGAAAGGAAATAACTGACTTTAGTCAGAGCTAATATTCCAGGTGGGAAAAAGGACATAGTAAACTTCAGCCCATTTTATTCATGTCTCCAACTAAACAGGGGGAAGGGAGTATTAAAAAAAAAAAACCTAAAACACACTTCTAAAGTTCACTCAAGAGGCACACACTTGCTAAAAGACTGACACCTGTCATAGAACAAACTCTTCCCCACCTTAGAACTTAATACAAAATTTCTAAAGGCCTATTTACAAAGGCCATTTACCCATTCAAGTATGAAGAAATTACAAGGCCTATTAGAAAGAAGAAAAAGAAAGTTTTCAGAAGATAGAAAAAACATCAGAACTGGGATCAAATATGGCAGCGATGTTAGAGTTGTAAGATTGAATTTAACCTGATTAATATGTTAAAAGAGTTCTTCTGATGGGTAAAGTAGATGGCATGCAAGAACAAACAGGAAATATAAGCAGAAATTCTAAGAAAGAATTAGAGGTCTTACTTATAGAGTAATAAACATAACAATTATAACCACCTTCTATTTAGAAACAAGAGATGACTCAGCAGAGCAATAATGAGTGAGAGCATGGTGTAGTGGTTAAGCTTAATTGTATCAATTTGATTGGTTTAGGAGTCACTAAGGGGATTAGCAAAGCACCTCTGTGTGTGTGTCCAGGTGGGCCAAGAAAGTGTCACCTTGGATACTAAATATGGCCCCTGATGCCTATCTATCTGGAACTGTCCCCTGCTCTGCCTCCCAGCCATGAAGCATCTTTGCTCCATCACACTCTTTCACCACAGTGCTTCTGCCTTGGAGCCAGATGATCATGGAATAAATTCTCTAAAACTGCTGGCTAAATTAAACTTCTTTCCCTTTAGGTTGGGGACATCAACAAAAAATTGGTACCAGAAAGTAGAGTCACTGCTGTGATGATACCTGAATTGTGTACACATCTTTTTGGTAGACTCTCTTGAACACTTCTGTTTGCAAACAACTGGATTCACAAGCAAGCATTTGGGAAAATTTTGTTTTTGTTTTCAAACTCCATATCTGATGACAAACATGACTATGGCCATCTTTCCCACACAAAAACAGAAGTAGTCATCTTTTCCAAAAATGTAGAACAAATTAAGTTGTGAGTGTGTTTGAGAAGGACTTTGTGTGTGTGTAAGAGAGATGAGGAAAGGTAAGATGGAGAGAATGATACTCTTCACATCTTTGGGCAAACATCCATAGTTCTGGTTTAAAGAAACTTATGAATCAAAGCTTAACACTTCATTTCTATCTCTTAAAATGATTCAGTATATACCCTAAGTCAGTCAGTCTTATGCTCTGTATTTGAACTAGATTCTACTCAGAAGGGCAACTGGCTTTTTAAATGGGGAACCCTACAGTATTTGTACCTCACTGAAATTTCAGTAATGGAGAGAAAGTAGCAAAGTTCTTCCACAGATTTTCCACTTCTATAAAAATAAAATTCTGTCAACTCTCTGTCATCTCTACTTATAATTCTTATTGGCAAGAAATATTTTAGAATTACTATAATTTCACACATTGCTTACATGAAATAGATATTTTAGAAAGTAAAAAATGTTGCTTTAGGTGTTAGTCTTCAAAGCACAATACTATTGAGTTGCTGGATATGAATGAAATTAACTTTGTGGTCTGTTCCAAAATTGAAAGTTGTGTGACTGTGAACTCCTCTATGCAAAATGTGAAAGACAATCCCACATTAAGAAAGGTCAAGGGCCGAAGGGTTAGCTCAGTGGTTCCGGCGCCTGCCTCGCAAGCGCAAGGTCCTGAGTTTGATCCCCGGTAACCACATATAATGCTGGGCGTGGAGACACGCCCACCAGCAATCAACACCGCATACCACAATGCCGGACGTGGTGGCTCACGCCTGTCATCCCAGCACTCGGGAGGCAGAGACAGGAGGATTGCTGAGTTCGCGGCGGCTTGCCTGGGCACCATAGTG
>PVIC010025543.1:0-14302 GCA_004025085.1 Thryonomys swinderianus
CCATACCGGGCACTGTGGTATGTGGTATGATTGCTGGTGGGTGTGAGTCACCACGCCCAGCATTGTATGCAGTTACCGGGGATCGGGGATCAAACTCAGGACCTTGCACTTGCGAGGCAGGTGCTGGAACCACTGAGCTAAATCTCCAGCCCAGGATCTCATTTTCTTGAATCTATTAAACATTTGAGGTTGCAGAGCTAAATGTAACTTAGAAATCTAGACGGAGAAATCCAGATAGATACACATGGGCTATGTTTAATCAAAGAAGAAATTGTTGGAGCCACAATATTGTAAAAATACATAAATGATCATTTTTGTTATTATTGGAAACTGAATATGGACTCATGAATGAATGAAAACTGCAGAAAGCTACTGTCCTAGAAGGCAATTAATGGATTTTTCCTCCTAGATGTCCACCAGTTTTTCACTGTGAAGATCTGAAAATGATTCTTCTTTGTTTCTGGAAGGAGGCTGGGAAAATATTCATTTGGAAATGTATGCAGGGGTTCTTCAGAGCCAATGCCTATTCTCAGAAGAATATCAAAGCTCTTTCTTTTCTGGAAGAAATTATTAGCCCATTCCAGCTTCCTTTAGACATTTTTCTTATATAAATCAGACAGGAAGGTAAGAAATGTGTGTGAAAATCATATTCCGGTGACACAGGGCTATTAAGGCTTTTCTTTTTCAGTACTCATTAGCATGGTAAATCTTTGAACTCTTTTATGTTTTTGTTTATCTGAGCCTTTAAATTTAAATTCCATATAGGTGAGATTGAATTGGGTCCTTTTTTAATGTACTCTGAAAGAGCTGTCTTTAATTGCTATTTTTAGATCACTCACTTTTAAAGTGCTTATTGATATAGTTGGTTTAAAATCCTACATTTTCAGAATTTTTACATTGTCTCTTCTACAAGGGACTCTATTAACATATTAATTTGAATCTCTTGTTATGTAATTTCAACAATGGTATCATATCTAAATCAGGTTCTGATACTTGATTTTCCTTTTCATACTGGATGTCTCTTGCTGTTTGTCATATGTTGTAATTTTGTGATAAAAAAACAGAGATTTATGAGCTACAGAATTATAAGTAAATACCAAGTGAGGATTTATGTCGATTAGGGATTAGAGTGGTGCTTACATTTAGCTATAGCTGGAGATGTCAAAAGTTTGTAATTACTGCTTTTGTTTTCTTCTCTTTTGACGTTAATATTTATCCAGTCTTCCTAAAAAATCTACATCTTTCAAACCAGTAAGTTACTACCTATTTTTTCCAGTAGTCAAATTTTGTTATCCTCAAGATTCATCAGTATTTGTTTTTAAGGCTGAATCATATTCTATTTCTGTATGTACCACATTTTCATTATTAACTAATTCCTTCATGAATTTTCAGGTTGTTTTCACTTATGAGCCATTTTGCATAAGGTTGCAATGAACAAGTCAATACCAGTATCAATACCTGCTTGAAATACTGATCTCAATTCTTTTGGATACATACACACGAAATGAGATAACTGGCTCTATTTAGAATTTCTTGAGGCATGTCTATGATTTTTTCATATGGCTGTGCCTGTAAGAAGTTTCTGTTCTCTTAAAAATACTTTTCACCTTTTTGATAATAGGTTATCCTAAGAGGAATAGGTAATTATGATTCTGATTTGCTTATCCTTGATGATTACTAATGTTCACTGTCTTTTTGTATAGCCATTGGCAATTATTGTGTCTTTGGAGAAAGTCTACTTAAGTCTGTTGCTTGTATTTTGATCAATTTGGAGGATTTTTTTTGACTACTTTGTGGAATGTTTTAAATATATATTTTAAGTCTTAGCCATTTTTCAGTTATATCATCACCAAATGCTTTCTCCCATCTAGTAGGCTTCCTTTTCACTCTGTTGATTTCCTTTAAAAAACATTGGTATACTTTATTGGTACCTTATATATACACATCCCAAATACACTCCACATTGAGATTTTGTACTGGTATGACACAACTTATTTCTCAGTTTTCCTGTTCCTCTATCCACTGTTTTCCTTTTCAATCTATTGAATTTTTCTTTTGCTGTGACAAAGTTTTTTTTTTTTTTTTTTTTTTTTTTTTTTTTTTTTTTTTTTTTTTTTTTTTTTTTTAGTCTCTCTTTGTAGTTCAGGCTGGCACTGAGCTCACTGTGTAGCCCAGGCAAGCCTAGAATTCATGTCGATCCTCCTGCCTCTGTCTCCTGAGTGCTGGGATTATAGGCATGAGCCACCACACCAAGCATTAAAGCTCTTTAGTTTTATAGACTCACACTTGTCAATATTTGCTTTTGTTGCCTGTGCTTTTGGGTTCATATTTTTAAAAAATATTTCAAGGTTGGTGGCAAGGAGCTTTTCTCTGTACTTTTATCTTTAACTATAGCTTCAGGTTTCATGTTTGTCTTTAATTGATACTAAATTGATTGCAGTGTAGAAGGTAAGATAAGGTTATAATTTAGTTCTTTGGTATGTGTTATGTAGCCATTCCAGCACTCACTGTGAAGAGACTATTATTTCCTCATTGCATACTCTTAGCAACATTGTTGTGTATCATTTCCATATCCATAGGCTTATTTCTGGGCCCTGCATTTTGTTCCAGTGCTCTATATATTTTTAGATGATAATAGCATACTGTTTTAGTGACTGCAACTTTTCAGTGTATTTTCAAGTCGAGAAGTATGATGCCTCTGGCTTTGCTTTTTTTTTTCTCATGATCATTTGTCCATTTGTGGTCTTCTGTAATTGTATATACATTTTAAAATTTGTTTTTTCAAAATAAAATACCATTGAAATTTTGATAGAATTTGGGTTGCTTAAGCATAGATGATTTTTATGTTAACTTTTAATCCTCTAACTTAGCTGAACTTACTAATTCCAATAGTTAGTTTAATGGAACATTTGGTATTTTTTTACATGTGTGATCATATCATCTACACACAGAGATGATTTATAACTTCTTCCCTGATTTCAATATTCTTTCTTTAATTTCTCTTTCTCTCTTTCTCTCCCTTTTGTTTTTCCTAATTTGTCTGGCTTGTAATTCCAGCACTATGTTGAATAGAAGTGTTGAGCATATGTATCCTTGTCTAATTTCTGTTAATTAAGGAAATTAATATTTTTTCATATTAATTATATTAGAACTGTGATTTTCATACACACTCAATTATAAGGTAATTTTCCTGCATTTCTAGTTTTTTGTATACATTTAATCATAAAAGTATGCTGAATTTTGCTAATTATTTTTATGAGATGGTGTTTCATTTTATTGTTAATTTTTTTTCCACAGAAGAAAAGATTGTTTTTACATAACAGTTTTAATTTTTTTTGTACCCCATGTACTGTTTTCCAAATATCCAAATAACTATAACAAGCTACCTTCCTGTTAAGAGTTCAGTAAATTTACCTTTCTTGATAATGGGAACTTTATTCTTTGTTTTATGAAGGTAGTATACAACATTAATTTTCACTCTTGCAAGAATTTGAGAAAAGTTGACATTAGTGCTTCTTTAAGTGTTGGGTGTAATTCACCAATAAAGCCACCTTCTTTTGGGCTTTTCTTTATTGGGAATTTTCAGATTACTACCTAATTTATTAACCAATTTATCAATTATTGGTCTGCTCAGGTTTTCTAGTTCATCATGATTCAATCTTGGCAGGTTTTGTGCTTCTACGTATTTATGCAGTTCTTGTTTGGTCAATTTATTTGGGTATAATTATTGATAATAGATTTGTTGTACCTCTAACTTCATGGTACCAGTTGTATTGTGTTCTCTCTTTCCTTCACTAATTTAAAGATTTTTAAATTTGGTAATTTTTTTTAAAGACCAAATTCTTTGTTTCAGCTTACATATTACTTTCATTTGTTTTCTACTTTATTTCATTCTTCAGATTAATCACACCTGCATCAAACTGAGGATTCGGGATACCCCATCTGTCCTCATCAGCTACATTCCGTACTCCCACTGTGACTTTGCCTTGTTAACCATTTCCAAGAGACAGAAATAGTTATGGAATGACTTGCATTCTCCCTTCAAATTCATGCATTGAAGTTGCAATCCCCAGCACCTCAGCCTATTCTTCTACTTGGAAAGAAGATCAGCAAAGGTGTAGCTTGTTAAGAGTACTGGAGTACTGCCAGGCATGGTGGCGCACACCTGTAATCCCAGCACTCAGGAGGCAGAGACAGGAGGATTTCTGAGTTCGAGGCTTGCCTGGGCTACATAGTGAGCTCAAGGCCAGCCTGAACTACAAAGCAAGACCCTGTCTCAAAAACAAAACAAAACAAAAAGAGTACTGGAGTACTGGAGTAATTTGGCCCCCTACTCCTGTATCATTGGTGTCCTAACATGATGGATGAATTTAGACAGAGACATAAGAAGAGTGTCAAGTAAAAATGATAAATTTAGAGATGGCAGACTTCCTATCCCATGCAGAATATGTCACAGATTCTTTAGTCATGTACTCTACCTAATATGTCCTGACCTGAAATTGTATTAAGAATCTTTTTGGTTAAGAGATAATTTTGTTCAGAAGAGCAAAATCTTGAAGGAGTATTGTATTCTGGCTTTGGGACTTAGTGCTAACAATAACTATTTCCATATTTTATGGTTAGCCATACACACTCTATCACTCTATATTTCTTCATTTGTAAAATAAAGCCCATGATAATTTAACTCTATGATAAAGTGCACAAGCAGTAAGTCAGACTTGATAAATATATGAGAGCATCTTGTTACTGTCAAGCCAAATTAAGATAATTCAAATAGCATGGATTTTGCCATCATATAGAGCTAGGTTTGGAATTTAGCTCAGGATCCTTTTTGACTTTTGACTTGAACAAGTTAATGAGTTAAATAGTAGCTGAACTGCTTGTCTATATAAATGTTTCAAAATAGAAATTGTGCATGATTTTTATGAGTGCTAAATTAGAATGTAAAGATAATACCTGACACTTAAAAGATAAATCATCGAGCAATGATTAGCAGCTATTATTAAGTCAGCTAGTATTTATTTTGCCTATGTAGAGTTTGTCTTAGTTATTTTCCTTATTGCTAGGACAAAATACCTGACATTCACAAGTTAGTGGAGAAAAGGTTTATTTTAGCTTACAATTTGTAGAGTTTTCAATCCACAGTCAGCTGGACTCAAGGTAGGGTGGTGTGGCACTGAGAAGCAAGCCTCTGAGTCTCTTTTTATTCCAGGCTTATTGGTTGGCACCACTTATACCCAGCCCGGATAGTCTACCTTCAGTGATTCCATTGAGCCACATGCAGAACTATGTTAATCCAGTGGACTAATCCCATTATTGTGCATCTATGATCCAACCATGTCTAAAAGCCCCACTTGGGGACACCTGAGTGTTCGAGGGACATTTCCTTTCATTTATTTCTCTATGTATTTATTTTGGTTTTTTTTCGAGATAGAGTTTCTCTACATATTTCAAACTGGCCTTGAGATTACTGTGTAACCCAGGCTGCTCTTGAACTCACTGTGATCCTCTTCCTACAGGCTTCTTAGTGATGGAATTACAGGCATCTGCCATCATACCCTGCCTATGGGGGACATTTTAGATATAAACCATAACAAACCTGTATAGACAATATATTCCTAGTCACTGGAAATTAGTTCAAAATTTCCTCTGTAGAGGGGACAAGAAGAGGGGGAAGAGAAAGAGAGGAGAAGGGAATGAAAGGGAAGCAAGAGAGAGGAATGGAAGGGAAGGAGGATCATGTAAACTTTAAATTGGGAAAAAAATGAAATGCACTTTGAATTCTGCTGTCTGGATGACCCCACAAGGCCATTCAGTAGTAGCTTTTCCACACTTAAGAATGCACAAGAAATAAAGAGTAATGAGTTTGACTTGTCATTACTTGGCAGAGTTGAAAGTGATTAAATTCCTCTCCTCAAGAATCTACTCCTAGATGCAAACACTACAGAATCATATATGTGTGTCCAAAAGGAGCTTTGAACAATGACGCTTATCTCAGAATTGTCCCTAACAGTGAAGAATTAGAAAAATTTAATAATTAATCAGTTAAATGGTAAAGAAAAGAATTATGCTTTACTCACTAAATCTTTATGGCAGTGGAAATGAGTGAATTATATAGCTTATACAATATATCAACATGAATTCATTCTTTTAAAAACAGACTGAGTAAAAATAGATGTTCAGAAAACATTTATAACATCATTTATATCAAGTTGTGTGCACCAGTCACTCACTTAAGAGAGGGCAAGAGACACGGTCATGGAGCTGACCTGCGCAGGGCTGTGCAGGAATCAGCGAGAGACGCTGAGTTAGAGGCGAGGACCTGGCACAGCTCTACAGTTGCTCTTCATCTCCACCAGCAGTCCTGAACTTTGCCCAGCTCAGATCAAGATCACTTCATCTCTGACAAGGGGGCTAACCACGCCCAGTGGAAGAATGAGGTCCTCTTCCTTGAGGGTGCTGGGAAAACTGGCTCTCTGCATGCTGGTCACTAAAAGTGAAACTTTGCCTCTCACCGTGCGCTAAACTAAAATAAAAATGGATCAAAGATCTAACTATTCAAAGAGGAACACTAACCTGGCAGGAAAGGGAATAGAGAGAACTCTTGAGCAAGTCGGAGCATGCAGAGTTCATGCACAGAACCCAGGCTGCAGGCAAAATAATACAGAGAATCAACAACTGGGATCTCATCCTATTCAAAAACTTTTGGAC
The DNA here is from genome assembly GCA_004025085.1 of Thryonomys swinderianus. Classification (NCBI taxonomy): domain Eukaryota; kingdom Metazoa; phylum Chordata; class Mammalia; order Rodentia; family Thryonomyidae; genus Thryonomys; species Thryonomys swinderianus. Next base: position 6,712 of record PVIC010025543.1, read on the forward strand.
TACAGAAGAGATAAGCAACACAGTGAAAAGACAAACCACACATTGGGAAAAATTCTAGCCAGTGGTTCTTGAGACAAAGGATTGATGTCTAGAACATACAAAGAACTGAAAAATTCAGAGCCCCCCCCCATTTAAAGATCCAGTCCAAAATTGGGCATCTCAAATTAATAGGTAGTTCTTAGATGAAGAAGTACACAGTAATGAGGGGAAAGAATGAATATGATTTAAAAAGAAAAAGAAAGCACATGTATACAGGAGGTGGGGGGGTTGTAGGGTGGGTAGGGATATGGGTAAAAATGAGAATTAACTTCTGTCATATACTGGTACAAATTCCCCAATGTTGAATGTGATTGTGAGCTGTATATAAAATGTACCAACAAAGAATTCAATTAACAAAACAAAGTACAAATGGCAAATAAAGTTATGAAAAAATGTTCAACATCAGTGGCCATAGGAGAGATGCAAATTAAAGCAACACTGAGATACCAACTCATTCCAGAAAAGAATGGCTACTATCAAGAAGTCAACCAAAAATAAATGCTGGCTGGGATGTGAGGAGAAAGGAACTCTTCTCTACTGGTGAGAGTGGAGATTGGTTCAACTGCTGTGGAAATCAGTGTGTAGATTCCTCAACAAAATAGGATCAGAGGTCCCATTTGACCCAGGTATTCCTCTTCTAGGCATCTTCTCAACAGAATTAAAAGCACCATACCACAGCAATATATGCACACCCAGGTTTATAGTGACACAGTTTGCAGTAGCTATATCTTGGAAATTACCCAAATGCTTATGAATAGATGAATGGATAAAAAAGATTTTTCTATACAACTGAGTACTATTCAGCCATGAAGAAGGATACACTTGAGACATTTATAATTAAATGGATGTACTTTGAAGCTATACTCTTTTTTCTTTTTCTTTTTTTGAGACAGAGTCTTGCGCTGTAGTTCAGGCTGACCCTGAGCTCACTATGTAGCCCAAGCACTCCTAGAGCTCAGCAATCCTCCTGCCTCTGCTTCCTGAGGGCTGAGATAGCAGGTGTGAGCCACCACGCCTGGCACTGTGGTATGTGATACTGTTTGCTTATGGGCCTGAGTCACTATGCCCAGTATTGTTGTATGTGGCTACCAGGGATCAAACCAGGGATCTTGAGCTTGATAGGCAGGCACTGGAACCACTAAGCTAAATCTCTAGCCCTGAAGCTATAATCTTAAGTGAAATAAACAGGGCAATTACACTGTATTTTTGGTTTAAGAAACTGTAAATGTAAATAGAGATCAAAATATATCATAGACAATGTGAAATAAGAAAAAATATTTACAAGGAAGAGAGAACTAGACAGAGAGGAGGTGGAAGGTGAGGAAGGAAAAATGAGAAAAGAAAAAATAAAATTAGGCTTTGTTAAATAAAGAAGGAAAAGAAAAGTTGAAGGGATGGAAAGGGAATGGAGAAAGAAAAAAATCAAGATACATCATGTAAAGGTACAGATTCCCTATGATGAATGTGATAATTATCTGAATTGTACCAGTATGATTAAAAAAGAAAAAAAGATATAATATTTATCCATAGTGATATTAACTCATTCAATTGTAAACATTAAAACTTAAGGAGATGTTTGGCTCTGCCATACTCAGACCCAAGTATTTACCTATATCTCTCCCTGCCCAGCTAGATAAAGGCACACAAGCACATAGTGTCATATAAATGTCTTAGATGAAGCACAGAATGTGGAGAAAAACTGTCCTTAATACAGATTGCCAGTAGGGCACTCACCCAGGCAAATAAACTTTTAACTTGGTAATGCCAACAATTTTCTATATTACTTTGAACTAGTTTTAGTGCAGTAATACCTGGTTCATGCATGCTTTGGTTTGTAAACTCTTTTGTTCACCAATGCAAGTGGTCAGCCAAACTTTGTTTTTGCTTGTCAACTCTGCACTGGGCAACAAACTCAATGGGCTTCTGCCCCACAAGTACATGAGTGTGGTCATCTTCTCCAGAATAATGGAATGCATGAGTTGAGTTCATAGATTGAGGTGCTTCTGTATATTTATTTATAAAATGAAGATCATTACATCTATATATACCCATAGTATTGTATTGATCAACTTTTCATCACTATAACAAACTACCTGACTGTTGGCTAGTTTCATGTTACTACAAGAAAATACATGAGGTAAATGACTTTATAAATGATTGAGTGGCTCCGTTGCTTTAGGTTCCTGGTGAGGGTACTAGATAGCAATGGTAACAAATGCATGTTGGAGCAAACTTCTCAATTCAAATTTAGGGAGCGAGAGATAGGATGAGGAATGAGCTGGGGTCTTACAATACCTTTAAAGGAAATTCCTTCAAAGACCTATGAAAATCATACCAGGTCCACAGCATTTCCCATTGTTACCATACTGGCCACCAGCCCTTTAACACATGAGCTTATAGGGTCACTACACATATTGAAATCATAGCACTAAAACAGCTTACTTATGAAAGAAGAGCTTTATTTAGCTCATTGTTTGGATGGCCCAAGGCCTTAACAGTTGCAATAGATCAGTTCTGGTGAGGACCTCATGGGATACACTAGGTGGCTGCACATGGACCAGAATAAGTAAGAGCCTTTATCTCAAGCCAGAAGAAGATTGGGTCTCACAATCTCTTTTTTTGGCATTATCCCCAACTGGCTCACTGACCTTTTAAAGGTTCTATCAACTTCCAACACCACCACCATGGAGAACAACTTACTAACCTGTAGACATTTAGGTGAACACAAATCATATTCAAAGTATAGCACATATATGAAGAAACACTCACAGGCAACATATATCTACATGTGTGTAATAAAAACTATATATTATGTATATATATATATATATATGACGTGTATATAGCTGCAAATATACAAGGGTTCCAGTTTTCCTCTTTTTGTATCCAGTATCACACAGCCTGGATTGTCACATCACTGATTATTAAGCTCCATCATAGTTCAACTGAGGATCAATTTGGACAATTCTATCATTACAGTGACCTGGAGCAGATTCAAAATAACACAATTTTTCTCATTTTAGTATCTCTTCCACCCTTACTTTTATCACCATAAACTGTCAAAAGAACAGATTGAATTTCTATGACAATGGCATCAAAGAAACAAATTATTTTTTCATGTTCCCCTCTGACAGGTGTAGCTAAAAACATGTAGCAGAAATAGGCAGTTTGTATCCTCCTTGGTCAACAGGACGCCAGTCCAGTTGCAAATGAACTTTGGTCATATATGCTCTCACAATGCCTTAGTTTACAGCAGCATATTTTTTTTCCAAGTCACATTTGGTGGTTCCCAGCTGCAGTATAAGCTGAGCTGTCTGTAATGAGCAAACTGCATATATAGAGAGGTCAGGATTTGTGGGACTACAGTGATATGAAAGGATTTGGTTTTGATTATACCTTCTGGAAAAAGTGAAAAGTGACTACCAGTCCAATTTTCAAGAACTAAGGAATTCAAGAACTCAAACAGTATTTAGCCTCTTAAAAACTTATGAGTCTTATGAAAACCTTGGAATGTCTTTTGAGAAGTCAGAGGGACAGTGCTGTTAAATAAAGAACATCAGCAAAGTAGGACCAAACTGATTACATCTACCACAAAGAAGTTCACTTATACTCCCTGGTAGTAATAATATAGACCCTTAAGGCCTTCTTTAAAGGGGCATTCTGTCATGGCACAACATATTGCAACTTTGGAAGAAAGTCTAGTTGAGATGAAATACTTATTATGGTATGGTTTTATGGGAGTGTAAAAGATCTGATATTTTGTCATGTACTTCAGATTTATTTGCTCTAATGGCCCATTTTTAACTGTGGGGAAGCACTGGGTGGTAGAAATTCTGTATTTTGGCATCCTTCTCTTTGCTTCTGTGACTATTATAAAATAAAGGCTGAAATTGAAAACAAACAGTTGAAATTCATAGGAAAAGCCCAGCATTTAGAAATTCAAAACATTCTTCTTAATAACACTTAGGGCAAAGTGGAACTCGAAACTGCAATTACAGGCTCTCGAGAATATGCTGACGGTGAGCGCGATGCATCTCAAAATGTATGAATTTAGATCACAGCCTTATGGGTTTATTACTAAACACAAAAATAATAAGTCAACTGAATAAGACACAAAAATAAAAAGAATACAGGAGAGCAAGAGGAGGCCATTCATCTAATGAGTATTTATGGAGTGTCTACTCTGTCTCAGATTCGATGCTAGATAATAAGGTGCTGAAGTAAAGATAGGCAAGTCTGGGCATCCATGAAGCTCACAGGGTGGGGCATAAATGGGTCAGTAGATGGATTAAGTGTGGAGCCACAATTGTGAACTGAGCTTCAGAATCACTGTACATGACTTAGCATGTTCTCTTTCTTCTGCGCCAGTAATCAGAGCAACAAGTGCAAGGTGGGGTCTCCACCTGCCATGTCCAGGACCGGCTGCAGCAAGCTGACCCCAGGCTGAACCACGGAAAGCACATAGCACGAATGAGAATGCAACATTGCTTTAAAAGCCGGGCATTTTCACGCAGTGTAAGCCACCCCATCATGGCTCTTTACATCCAAGTGGAAATGTCAAGTAGGTCGCTGGTTACATGAAACATATCAATTGTTTATGATAGCACTTTTGTGACACAATAAAATTTAGAGGTGTCGCATGTACTATGCACACTAACATGTATTATGCATGAAGGAAGCTAGGGTAACCACACAACCCATTCGTATGGAGCAGGAAGTGGCACTAGGGGAGGTAGGGAAGGTGAGGAAGGTAGCAGAAAAATACAGACCAAAGTATCCTGTGAAAAAACAGCCTACACTGTGGGATGCCATTTATGCAGCATTTTCTATTTGCATAAGGATAAATGATGGGAAATATAGGAAAGCACAGTCAAAAAAATGTTGAGAGGATTCTCAGAGTGAAACACTTCAAGTGAGTTGTACCTTTGATTTTATATTTACCATTTATTTTTCCTAAGCAGCATGTCCATTTGAATATACAGAACACAACAATGTAGCTATTTTCCACATGAAAATATGGAATCTTCCCAGTTCATACTAAGGTTTGTTTCTCTGGTTTTTGTATGTGTGTACTGATGTGCACACATGAGTAATAAGTACTCTGAGTTCTTTTTGTCTCTGTCTTTGTATCAGTCTCATTACTGGATACAACAAAGGTAAGTGTTATGCAAGTTTAACTTCAAATTTTTTTTTCTCAATGCTTTTCAGGTCTGATTATTAATTTAGTATTCATCATATATTTATTGAGCATCTGATATGTGACAGATATTGCTCTAGCTTCAGGAGTACAGTAGTCAATAAGTTAAAGTGACATAAGTGTCCTCAAGGAGTTTGTGCATTCATGGAGTCAAATGTTCACGACTATGAGGAACAGAAAAATGCTTGGAACATAGAAAACGAATGGTTTATGTGGTGAGAAATGATCTGTCCTTTGCAGTCCATATTTTCTACTTTACATGTATGCCTTTGTGTTTCATATCACTTTGTGTTACATAATGATACTTTTTGCAGTTTGATCTTTCAGTTAACTTCCTCTCTCTCTTTAGTGTATTCAGTTCACAGTTCAACCTGTAACTAAATTTTTATTTAAATTAATAATTTGCAAAATTTCCAGTTAATGGCTTGCAAGTCTCTCTGTCTCTTTGTCTCCATCTCTATCTCCATCTCTCTCTCTCTCTCTCTCTCTCTCTCTCTCTCTCTCTCTCTCTCTCTCTCTGGGGGGGTTAAATGTCCACTTTTCTTTTAGAGTCATTTGGAACATGGAATGGATGAAAATATGTTAAATAATATGGAAGTTACTGTAAGTGAAAGAAGACTTCCAAAAACATGGAACTACTTCAGGTACTCCTCTCTTAACGGAGAGGTCTTCTATACAGTAGGGTTCTCTTTCAAGGACAAAGAAGTTTACTGTAAGAGTTAGTCACTTGATAGGGTATGTCTCCATGTTCAGTATAATTCAGTATCTGTGAAGTATATTCGTGTCTTAGATTGAGTACTGCTGAAGATGGAACAGTGACTACTCACTTTTTCTATTTGATCTTCTCTAATACTTTCCCCCAAGTAATCATGAGCCTTACCTCTACATTGATCTGCAATTGGCAATTACTATAGATCTTGAAATCTTGATGTGTTTCTTTTTTGGACAAATAACATACAATTCTTGTCTAGTTCATCTTCATTTTCTAAGGTTGAAGTAGCTGGGAACTTGTTTTAATTTTGAAATATTTATAAGGACAAGTCTAAATTGTCTGGAAATCCTGTAAAGCTTTGGAAAAGAAGGGCATGTGACAGACTTAAAGTTGAATTAAACTCAGTTGTGGAGTTTCTGAGAACAGCACACCAACTTTCTCAGAAGACAGACTGCACTGTGTTTGCTGAAGGATCAACTGACAGCGCTCTTTCTGGGCTCTGTCATGGCGGTGAGACTGTGAAGAGGTAGTGTGACAGTGAGTTCACTTGGCAAGCATGAAGAATGGAATTCCTATTCCATTACAATGGAATGATCCTTAATGGTCTAAGAAATAGGTAGGACATGTTAAAGTATTTACTGTTGTTTGTCAACAGTCTCTACAACTTTCTAGCAATGGACATCGGATTTTCTGTGATGGTTGATGCTGCATACTGATGCAGGATTCGTCTGATAAATCACTTTTCCGTGGTGCACTGTCTGGGGATCGAAGCAGTCAGGCGGCACCATGGATGTGCCATCCGGCCCAGGATACTGTGCTTTGGCTCCACTGCTTCATCAGCACTGCATCTGTCTTGTGCTCTGGGGGAGGGTGTGGAGAAGGTAACATCAAGTGCCCTGTGCCCGAGTTCCTATTACTTCCCTTTCATTGATTATGAGGTGATGGCACACCTCACACAGAAGAAGCTATTGAAGCTATAACAAGTGACTCAAGCATTTGAAAAGGGGTTAATAGGACAGTGTGATTTTCACCAAGGACAGATGATAATGGGATTCTTGTTGTTTTGTCCCATGGAGGAGAAATGATACCACTCAAACTGCATTGACTGTTTTCTTTCCATCAAAAATGGTGGAAATAAGGAAAAGACAGTCTTAATGCCTCAGCTCTTTCTGTGACTTGGCTAACTGCCAGTTTTTGTATGTCTCTATTATGGAATATGTAACTAATAAAGTCACAGCTTGAAGGATATTTAGTCACAAAGGACAGCCTCACAATGTTAAATGTTAGAAAGTACAGTCGTACAATCTTAAATCTTAAATGTAAAAAAAAAAAAAAGATGCAACAGTTTAATAGTATGACCAATCTCATGTAGGGTAGCAAGCTCTTAGGCAGTTATAGACAGCAATGGCATTACTCAGCAATGGGAATAATTTTTCTATTGATACATTTTAATGGTACATTACATATACAAACCACCATTGCACTCCACATTGAGAATTTGTACCAGTATATGACACAATTTAATTCTCATTTTTCCCCTCCCATACCCACCCTACTGCCCCCACCCCTATATACACAAGCATTTTCCTTTTCTTTAACCATCAATTTTTTCTTTCTTCATTATTTGCCCCTAAACCACATTA
>PVIC010025543.1:14402-25302 GCA_004025085.1 Thryonomys swinderianus
TCATGCATTCTAGAACACATTTATAACTTCAGTTTCTCATACCAGAGAAAATATATGATATTTACATATCCATGACCTATTTATTTCACTTATGAATATGTCCTGAAGGTACATCCATTTGAGTATAAATGATTCAATCTCATCATTCTTTATGGCAGAGTAACACTCTATTTTATAAAAAAAAACACAACTTCTCTATCCAGTCTAGAGTTGATGGTCAAGAAAGAAAGGAAGATTAATTTATCCTGATACAATCTTAAAAAATTCAAATTATGGTGAATTAAAAACAAGCTAATAATGTGTTCTTTCTCCTACTTTAATAATCTATAATATTTCTGCCTGCCTCTGACCCTTGTGCACCATGCAGATGGATTTCATACTGCTTTCATCTTACCATATTTTGGTTAATTGGCTAAGGGTACATTTTCTTACTTATTGTAAAGTCAAAATCATTAGGCTTGTAGCTGTTTAGTTTGGTCTCTATGCTCAACGATTCATATCCTGGGAAAGAAAATAAGCATATATAGCTTACCCTTTTGACCACCAAATAAACCAGTCCCTGAACACTCACTTGAAATCCAACAAGTTGAAATAACAGGCCTTTGATTGAACAAAGACTTTCTAATAAAGCTGCAATTGGTGACCGCATTCCCTAATGTTAAGCCTATAATTGAAAACTGAAGTGATATTAAGTGAACATATTAAACATGTGAGAGTAGACATGCTACTTAAGAACATCATATCAATAATCACAAGTCTGCATGTATTATATTTTCATTGGTGTAAATGAAACACATGATAACTGACTAGTTAATCTTTTATGTCTCATAAGAATTCCATTGAAAAGCTGTGTATATAGAATATGTTTTGATTTATTTCTAATATATTCACCAAGTTTTTGCTATACAAGTTGTGACTGACAAATATGGTGAATGTTTAAATTGCAAACATTTTATTAAAGTAAAAGAATTTTCCTGCTTGCTTGAAACACATTTATGCCATCATTTCCACAATTTTCTGAAACAGTTCTGGGGATTGTGTGTGTGTGTGTGTGTGCATGCGTGCACATGTGTGTGTCTTTAATTGGACTGTCATGGCTCCATTGATGTCCTGCATTGATTGAAAGTGTTCCTGTTTCAAGGTCATTTTCTGACTTTGGGCTAGTACCAAAAGTTGCATGGTGCCAGATCCTGTGGAAAGGGTGGATGAAGACACACTGTAATATTTGTTTTTTGAGACATTGTCTTGCTTTGTAGTTCAGGCTGGCTCTGAGCTCACTATGTAGCCCAGACAAGCCTCGAAGTCAGCAATCCTCCTGCCTCTGCCTCCCGAGTGCTGGGATGACAGGCATGAGCCACCACACCCAGCATCACACACTAATATTTTTACAGACCTGCATTTCTGTTGGATGACACTGGGCACCAGAATTCACTGAATTTTTGATCCCATTTGTAAAGACACTCCAATACAGTAAGTGTGTTTACAACACACAACCATGTTATCTCTTTGTTTGGAAAACACTTGTTTATTGCATTCATTTCCAGTGAAGACTGTAAGTAGGTTACTACAAAGTGGGAGGCTTGAAGCAATATAAATTTATGTTTTAAGGGTCTAGAGGTCAGAAATTTAAACTGAGCCTCACTGGGCTAAAATTTAAGACTTGGCAGGATTACATCTCTTATTTGAGGCTCTGGGAGATAATGTGCTTTTCTGTCTTTTCTAGCCAGACTGTGCACATTCCTTAGCTTGTCCCTTTTTCCATTTTCAGTCAAAAACAGTATCTTCAAGTCTCTCTCAGACCCTTTCTTCTGCCTCCCTATTAACATCTAAGGACCCTTGTGCTTGGATCCACCTAGGTAACCCAGGATAATCTCTCCATCTCATGATCCTTAAATTAATTCTATCTAAAAGATCTCTTTCGCTAGGTGAGTCGGCATATTCATGTTTCCAGGAATTTGAATGTAAATATCTTTGGAGACCATGACTCTTCCTGCAGTAGTTCTTAAGACTGCACATTATATTTCCTCATTTTATTTGAGTCTGTGTTCAAATGTCACCGAATTGATGTCTCTTCTGATCACTCGGAATAAGCGATCATACCATCTTGTACTTGGATATTCTTCTTTATTTTCCATTCCTTAATAACATTTATTACCAAATGCTATATGATTTATCTTTGTTTGTTGTTTGTCTTAAAAAATAAGCTTCCTGAGGGTAGGTTTGTTTTTCTCACTGTATCTCCTGGGCAGTACCCAATCTTGAGCAATCCCTGCACTATGGTAAATGTTGAACTGATTCATAATCAAACTTCTGTACCTGGCTACCCCAATGTACATTCATGGAGGTAAGGATTATGTTGTGTATAAAACGCACAAGTTCATGTACTCTAAGTCCTGAAGACTTGTGACTTCGTTACTGTGATTTTTCCCTTCCTGGTAAAAAAGTTATGATCCTCTGCCCCACAGTTCCTATTTTGACCTGTTCTCCTTCTTCATTTTAGGGAGACCCATTAAGATATTTTTATATGAGAAAACAAGTTTCCTTCACTCTTCTCATGGCATGGAGGGGATAGGTAATTCTTGGGATTTTCTTAAGAGCTCTGGATTACAGTGTGTCTCTCTGGATGGGAAAAGACAAAGTAGAAATGCCATACCCAGGCAGCCTATCACATAGTTAGAAATAAATTTAACTAGCATTTCCTTAAATATACATCTCAGAATAAACCAAAGTTTTTATATAGCTTTAAAATTTACCATATAAATTAAAGCATATTTCATGGGTATGGATATGTTGAATATAAAACAGAAATTTCAGCATCTGATACACTGGTATTGAAGGAAGAGCAGGTTAGAGGAAGCCTGAACCACTAGCTTACTGCATGTGATTAGGAGCCAAAATTTTGCACAGACCTGCTTATGTTTTTATGCCTACATACTTTCTTTGAGTCTCATTTCATTAAAAAACAAACAAGTAAGCATAAAATATCCATATTTACCTAATATAAATTAAAAAGGTCTAATAATTAGTGAACAAGTCAAATGTGATTCTTTAAGAGAAGTTATTGTAAACCATGACTAAATATGCCCAGATAAAATGCTTGGAGTTAGGTGAGGGGGAGGAGTTCCATAGAAGGCAAATCCAGGGGAATACGTAGTGTTCTCTGCCCCACGTAATTTGTAAAGGTCTTTTTCTTTAGGGGTTAAAACCCAGAAATTCTTAACAAAATGACCTAAGAGATAATTAAACCTCAAGAGAACACTAAATGGAAAAACCGGGAGTGTTGAACCCCCAGGAATCAAGTTTCAAGGCTGTAAAATAAAGATGGTGGTTCCAGGACAGCTGCAGTAGGCCCAGGTGGCTACTCAAGAAGAAATGGAGAGATTCAGGCTCAGGCTCCAGTGGCAGAGCTTGCAGCAGGAGTAAGGCAAGCAACAGGGCTGGATATTCCCAGGCAGCAAGTACGCAGTCGATAGAATGGCTTCTGGATGTCTTGGGTAAAGGAGGACAGGTCATGCGTTCCAGATGGTTTCCTAGGTGTAGTGCATGCTGCTCTCCCTGGACACCTGAGTTCTACATCTTTTCTTTTCTGTGATGGACACCAGAATATGGCATTTTTCTGTTTCCAGGTTCATCATCTTAATGCATGATGAGGCTAAACTCATTTGCTATGGTGAGAAAATGTGTGGGGCTGGGCCTAGGAAGGGACTGACAAATCCAGGGTAGTGTATAGTTAAAAAAAAAAGACCTATTTCTTCTATTAACACACACCACAATAAATGTGGTAATAGTATTATAACAAAGCACACAAACACGAGCACAATACACGTACATTTTAAATTTCAGTTACTGGGTTTTTGTTTTGTTTTGTTTTTCAAAATGCTCAAATAATTAAACAGGGACAGCAACTAGATTTCATAGTTAACAAGTGGCCATCTGCTTTGTCCCTGGGAAATAACTTGTTGCCAATGGTTAGCTTTTAACAATGTTAAAAATACTTGCACAATCCCTTTCAAAACTGAGAAAGAAAAGCAAAGGCTAGATTATGTCTCAGCAATGACTGAAAAGAATCCAAACCAATCATTTGGAACTGTCACTTCTGGGAGACAAGGTGCTTTGAAGCCTTGGCTTGTTTCATAAAACCCTCTAACATCTCTCCCTTTCTTTTTTTTTTTTTTTTTTTTTTGCTTGGTGTTATAAAGCCAACTTGACATGATACTGAAACAACTAGAAGCTTTGGTCGCATCAAAGAATGCATCAATTTGTGGAAGAGTTAAAAAGGGAATTTGTATATCAGAGTGCAGCTATAGAACTTGTAACCCTTCTGCAGATATCCTTAAGCTATCAAATACTGATAATTCCAGTTTTTAAAAACTCTTCTTAATGAGAAAACTTTTTCAGTTTCACCACTGAATTCCTGCTTGCCAATGTTCCCCCCCTTTTACTGTGCAAATAAATTTCACAATTATTCCATCTCCACAGATGAATTAGCTCTTTCAGTATGTATTTATTAAACCTTTCGTAAATGCTGGATAATCACCTATATCCCAGGGATATAAATATGAAACTGACAAAGTTCCTGCTTTTAGGGAATTTAGAATGTTCCTCCAAACTACACCAACCTGGTTAAATTCAATATGGACTCTGCTCCAGAGAACAGAATGAGTCTCTGCCGCTTTATCTTACCCTGTGCTTTATGCATATATTCATGGTGCCAGAGAGCAATCCAACCTGAGTTGTCTGTGAAGTGAGAGTACCCTTAGCCTGTGAGCAGCTGGAAAGAAGCAGAGGAACTGGCTAAGGAGAAGCCTTCTTCCTCTGAGGCCCTGGAGAGGTAACTGCAGGTATTGTCTGCCTCATGCCTGGTCATCCTGACCATGAGCCTGGTGGGCAGGAACTTTGTGTTGTTCAAGGGTATATCAGCCCACAGATAAGGCCTGGGAATACAATAGGTTCCAAATATGTGTCTCTTTACTTAATGATTAATGAACAAATTATGCTGTTTTTCCTTATTGTCAAATTCTGCATCTTCCAACATGGTGCCACTGCGTTCTTACACATTTCTCAGGGCATGTGGAAAAGTCCCCCCTGATGAAAATACTGTTGTGTTTTATGTCAGTTCCTTGGAATGAATGTAGTTTGTAAGACTGAGTTTTATGTCAGCACATGATTTAGCTGTCATTCTAGCCATCTCCCACCTTTACAGCTGGCACAAGGGAGAGAGTTGCAAGCCTTTGAGGTGGGCTCGTGGCTCAAGTCTTTGATCCTTTTTCCTTTATTTCAGTGGTTTTGTTTTGTTTTGTTTTTTGTTTTTTAAAACTCTTTATTGGTACATTTTATGTACAGCTCATAATCACACACAACATTGAGGAATTTGTACCAGTATGTGACACAGGTCAATTCTCATTTTTACCCACATCCCTACCCACCCCCACCCCCTATATACATGCTCTTTTATTTTCTTTTGTAATCATATTTATTCCTTGTCCTCATTACATTCCCACACCAAATTCCCTTTGGATATTTCCCATTCTGCAAAACTATCATACATTCTAAACCTCCTTTACATCTACAGGTGCTCATATCAAAGAAAAATCCGGTAGTTGTATATCTGTGATCTATTTATTTCACTTATTAGTGTGTCCTCCAGGTGTACCCATTTTTTTGCATAAATGAATGAATCTTGTCATTCTTTATGGCAGAGTAATATTCCATTACAATACATCAGGCCAGAGGGTTAGCTCAGTGGTTCCGGTGCCTGCCTTGCAAGCACAAGGTCCTGAGTTCTATCCCAATAACCACATACAATGCTGGGCGTGGAGACTCACACCCACCAGCAATCAATACCACATAGCGCAGTGCCAGGTGAGGTGGCTCACGCCTGTAATCCCAGCACTCAGGAGGCAGAGACAGGAGGATTGCTGAGTTTGCAGTGGCTTGCCTGGGCTATGTAGTGAGCTCAGAGCCAGCCTGAACTACAAAGTGAGACCCTGTCTCAAAACAAACAAACAAACAAATAAACAAACAAACACCCCAAAAAACCAAAACTTCTTTTTGATCCAGTCTCCAGTTGATGGGCATTTGGGTTGTTTTCAATATTGGGCTATCACAAACCGAGCTGCTATGAACAAGGGTGTTTTTTTGGGTTTTTTTGTGGGTTTTTTTTGCAGGGATCGAACTCTGGCCCTTGTGCTTCCACAGTAGGTGTGGTCCCACTTGAGCTAAATCCCCAGCCCGATTTCACTGGTTTTGACCTGTCCTTCCTTTCTCTTGGCTCCTTATTCCTTGAACTACTTCTCATTCTGGACCCTGGATTCATCTGCTTGGGTCTGCAAGGGTGTATGTGGCTTAGAAATTCATACAGCGGTGCTGAAACTGCCCTGAAGAATGACAAGGTCACCAAACACCATGATCCTCCTCAGGGCTGGCTGATGTGGCTGACCTCTACCCATATTGCCTTGATACTCCTCCAAGAGGAGAAATCAGATGCAAGACATTCAACGAGTGACATTAGAGTTCATTCGTGACAGTATTAGAGGTAGGATGGCGTCTCTATCTGCCTTGCTGACCATGCTTTTACTGCTCTGCAGCCTTTACAGGAATTAACATCTGACCCTAGATATATAGTTTAATGGAGTCTACTATTTTCTCAAATTGCATATAGTTTCTGACCAAAGGAAAGAGAGATTGGCTGCGCCTTAGCAAAATACAAGACCTAAAGTGAACCTGAATATTCTGACAGCAGTGACATAGGAGGATTAGGAACATGGGCATAGAATCTAGAACCATGCCACTGGCTCCCCAAATAATTCCTTCTCTGGGGGAAAAAAAGAGTTAACAATGTCTTTCATTTATTTTGCTATTGCTATTTCTCAGGATGAAGTATATGTGCTCTCGTGTGGTGCCTTCTATTTTTCCCTTGCTAGATGAAATTTATTGATTTTTCCTGTTTTAATTCCAGTATTATATAGTGGGCATTTTGTACATCATGGAATTGGTCATTTCGTTACAGGGTGTATAGCCATGAGGAGTCACCTCTGGACTTTGTCAAAAGAAACAGGTGTCATTTCAAGATCTTGGAACTGGAGGTGGTGCGATGTCTGTAAATGCCAGATCTTGGGTGCCTGAAGAATGTTAATGGTTGTGTGTGGAGAAATGAAGGAATTTTATGTGCATATGATAAAGACAAAGGAGAATATTGATAAATCTAGATTGGAAGAGTCTAAACTTGTTGTTAGTATGACTCTCTTCCTTCCAGTGATTTTCTTAATTGCGAAACTTCTATCACATTTTCTTAACAGAAAAGACTGCTTTTTCTGAACTCAAAGCTATCTAGTGATCCACATGAGTGCTTCACTACCCTTCCACGACCTTACTGGGGCAGCCACAGGGACCAGATATCAGTGGAGAGCAAGGGCACATACTATGAGCTTGTGTGATCGGATGAATTCTCCTTGAAGTGTTTCAAAGTCACTCGTAGGCTGTACTTCCAGCTTCACATAGAGGGAAGTCACCACTGGCCTCCTGCCTGCTTCCACTCTTACCTGGTCCAAGTGAGAGACGGAGAAAAATAAGATGAGAATATGACAGAGACCTGGAAACAGGACTGAACAGGATCCTTATTTTGGCCTTTTAGTAGCTTAGATGTTTGTTCTTTCTTTTTGTTTATAAACATTTCACAGCCTCTCAAAATATGCTCCATTTATCTAGGTAACTTCATGTTAGAGTTCTCTTACCTTGCAACTGTTACAAGTTCAGTCTGATACACTATAGCAGTGTCCAGTTCATCAGTGAGTGGTGAAATAAGAAACACAAAAATGTAAACGGGGCAAAATAAAACAAAATACTTTTAGGTGCATCACATGAAGTGAGAACAAATATGGCTTCACGCTTCCATCTCATTTAGGCTTGGGAACGTGTATGTGTGAGTGTGTGTTTGTACGTGTGTGTGTATGTGTGTGTGTGTGTGTGTGTGTGTGTACATTCTGGGTGCCTAGAAAGAAGGTCATGTTCTGAATAGTTTGAAAGCCTCAGTACTGAAGCACTAGACCCTGTGACTCAGTGGGGCATCACAGGGATTTAGAAAATCAGTCTAGATGGTTTTGTTTTAATGAGCACCACAGCTATCTGAGAGGTGACAAAACCCTTGGGAAAGACTGAGTCATTAAAGAGACTTCTGCCTAAAGTGAGCAAAATATTCTGCCCAAAGTGACACTGTGTGGAGTAATTTATGCTTATGAATTAGGTGAGGGCTATAAACTAAGAAGCCAGGAAGATGCTTCATTCAATAGCTGCAGCCTCATAAGCTGCAAAAACAGTTCCGATGACCCAAGTTTAGTGTGAATTTTCCATATTATAAAAATCTGTGCAAGAAGCAGAGGAAGTTACCAGAAACATGGCGGTGGGGATTATGCAGTCTTGGTAGGATAATGAGTGCGCAGCAAGACTCATTTAGAAAAACAAAACAAAACAAAACAAAAAACGAACGAAATCCAGGAGGACTCAGCTAGGAATGGGCATCAAAACTAATTTTTTTCTACACTCTGAAGGATGGAAAGAATTCAGCTCAAACGGAAGGAATTCAGTCACTCTTAGAAGCCAGTGTGACAGAACCGCCTTATTATTGAAATGAATTGTCTCAGTGGAGTAACTGGCATTTGCTGTATGTCTAAAGAATAGAAGTGAGACCGTTGCAGGGAAGGGCTGAAGAGCATGTAAAGGAACATTATCTTACTTGAGGAGGCAAGTGGTTCCTGGTACTGAGAAGAGTCTTTAGTATACAAAGAAGTAAAAGTTATTCATGACCCTAAAATTCGAAGGAGCTCTTCTTCAAATTTTTATTAACATGTTTCTAGCGCATTTGACTTGGGGAATTGGTACATGGACATAACCCATCTTAATTTATCTTGGTCAGAAAACAGACTGTGAGTGAATGGAACAAATAGAAGATGAAGAAATGACTCCTGGCCCACAGCTGACAAGGAGGCCAAACACCTTCACTTGAGAAAAGAGCCTCTTTAGTACATGGTGCTGGGAAAACTGGCTGCTCACATGCCAGAGATTGCACGTGGATTCATATTCCCTCACCACGTACTACGCTATAATTGAAGTGACTAAGATCTAAATATTGAAATAAAAATGCTGGGTCTGCTGGAAGATAGAACAAGTAACACACTTGATGTCACAAGTGTAGACAAAGGCTTTTTGAACAAACCCTAGTTGCACAGGAAAGATTACACATAATCAACACATGAGAGTGCGTCAAAGTCAAAAGTTTCTGCACAGCAAAGGATACTATTGAGACATTTTTCTAAAGAAAAAATATTATCTTCATTATAGAAACCAAAGTAGAGAAAAGGTTTGAGCTGTGCTTGAGGGTGTGGGCCCCTCGTGGTCAAGACCCCTGCAGTGGGGCTTCCCAGTAGTTTTCCGTGGTCACAGCTTCTGTCCTCCACACTACGGCCACCACTACTGAGCACCGGAAATAAGGCTCAAGCAACTGAGGGTCTGAATTTTACATTTCATTTAACTTGATTCACTGAAATTCCAGTCTAATTAACGGCATGTCGGTAGAGTCTTCTGCAGCGGACAGCAGAGCCCAGGCAAGGAGAATGTCAAGGACTTTAGAAAACGTGACAGGGTGTAGGTGGAAAGGATTAGCCGGAGAACTTGAAGAAGTCTGCTGTGCTGGAAAGGAAGCTGCCTGTGCTTAAGTACTACTTACTTGCTACTTCTCCTCTGCTCAGAGTTCTCACCTTTATTTCGCGAGGTCCTTCGGAAAGGGCGATTCTGCCCAATATTGACTCAGAGGATGCACAGAACACGGTTTGTCAACAGGTTCAGTCGGGTGTTAGGAGGAGAACACTGAACCCCCGGGCTGTGGGACTGGCAGTTACAGGAGCATCAAAAGAGAAGAGCTTAGCGCAGAGGAACGTAAGTGGCATTGAGACTTACTCAAACCTTACGGTCTGTTGTACACAGATTGAACAAGCAAAAGCACACTTGATCTGAATTCTCTATTTCAACAACCATAAATTCAGCTAAAAGAGCATCTAAATAGACATATCCACTTAATGGTATCTAATTCATGTAATAATGGACCTGCTACCTTATTCAGAAGAAATTCTGATCGTATGTTCCTTACAATAACACCATCATTATCCTCCTATGAGCCACCCAGGCATAAAACTCAAAAACATCTTTGTTTACTTTTTAAATTCTAAAAGAAAATTTTAAAAGTATCCCACATTATTTCACTTGTCCGTCATGGGAAAATTATAATATACAGGTAGGCAACACGCAGAGAAATTATTAATTGTGCTGCGAAGCCATAGTTATATTTTTTACATATGTCTCTGGAACATTTCCTGTTCCTTGTGCTCTATAAGGCCCTGTCTGAATACTTGCTCTCATATATTAAAATATAACCACATAGCACAATGATTTGGAGTCTTCAGATTGTACTTGCCATGTAAATAAATATTTAATAATTAATTTTATTTTGAAATATATGTATTTGCGTATATTTTATTCATTTTATGCATGAACCAGAATTAATTTATCCACTTCCCTGTTCTTGCATAGTTTTATTTTCCACCCAACATTATGAAGAATACCCTGTAGAAAAGAACTGTGTGTATTTATTTGCTTATTTATTCAAGTATTTCCTTAAGGTATTATTTTGACTGAATTGTTGTTAAAAGATTCTGAGTTAAATGACGATGTTCCCTGTCTTCAACATTAATAATAGCAATAACTCAGATTATTGAACACTTGTTATGTGCTAAATAGTATTTTAATTGCTTTCTATGAAGTGACTCAATTGTAATAAGTGCAACTATTATGTCTGTTTTATAGATGGCAAAAGTGTTTTTTTTTTTTTTTTTTTTTTTTTTTTGTTTGT